>OX637355.1:13241418-13396761 GCA_951799405.1 Agapetus fuscipes | reverse complement strand
TCGTACGTTAGGGCACTTGTATTAGGAGGTACAGTTACAAGGAATTGTTGAACGATAGCTAGATGACATTTTGGATCTGATTTCCGAAGGTCGCCTTCATCACGAGAGATACGTTGGAGGTGGGAGACTGGCGCAGATCTAGCAGGACCAAACAACTAACAATATAATCATGTCGATACCTTCAAAGTAAAACTGAATGAGTGGCATATTAAGCTGACATGGATTTCTCAGATAAATGCACTTTTTCCTCCTACGAGAGAAAACACTAGGTAGGTACAAAAGTGTAAAATTTTTCAAGTTTAGAAGTTTTTCATGAGCCCTTATAATTAGTTCACTTACTACGAGAAACTACATACAATACAATGTTTTATCGGCGATTTATCAAATCAGTCAATCAGCACAGTTATTCATTTTTAGCTTTGAGATAGCGGTCTCATTATTGTTACTGAGAGCTCGGGTTCGAATCCCACCGAGAATGATTTCACGGCATGGCTTACACAGCCTTGACAAAAAAAAGAATAGGAAGTCAACACTTCAACTGAAGTGGGTTGGCGTAAAGTCGACCCCCTGAACTGTAAACAAAAGTAAGTAAATAGGTTCCACTCATCAAATGCGATCTATAATCTAAGTTGCAAATATATATTAAAATTTAAAGCTCATGTCAAATGCATGCCTACAAACAAACACGTGTAGTTCGCGCTTAAAAATGCTTAATGTGTTCTTACAAATAAAATCCAAACCTCAAATGAACATAAACTCTACAACTTTTGCCGACCTTCCCTTGAAAGAAGTATGTAAGGATAGAAAGAAATGGCGGTTGATCTGTGATGTTGGCGGCTGGGGTTTGTTAAAGTAAAATTGGTTTTGTGATTTAGTTTTTTATGTGGTACGCAGTGGCATACTTTTACCCACCTTGATGTATGGAAGCGAGGCCTGGACGGTGAATGAAAGTGAAATTAGTAAAGTCCATACTGTTGAAATGGACTTTCTAAGAAGTATGATTGGGAAAAAACGGAGTGACAGGGTGAGGAATGATTTTGTAAGAGAAGAATGTGGTGCAAGAGAAAGTGTGAAAGTGAAGATTAAAAGAAGTTTGTTAAGATGGTTTGGGCATATGGAGAGAATGAATGAGGAAAGACTGACGAAGAAAGTATATGTTGGTAGAATAGATGGATGTCGTGGTAGAGGAAGACCGAGAAAGGTATGGATGGACCAAATATCCGAAATTGCGAATGAATGGAATATCCAGAGTCATAATAAAGAAGAGCTTGTATGAAAAAGGTTAGGACTCTGGAGGAAATGAAAGAAGTATGTAAGGATAGAAAGAAATGGCGGTTGATCTGTGATGTTGGCGGCTGGGGTTTGTTAAAGTAAAATTGGTTTTGTGATTTAGTTTTTTATGTCAATGTATATATTGTTATTTTATTGTTTTTAAAAATGTAATTTGTCATGTATGTTCCTTGACTTATACGTTGTTATGCGGCTGACCACCCATACTGTAAAAAAATTGGTTCACTTTGCCAATGTCACCCCTGTTTCAGGGAAGGACGGCAAGAGTTGCAAGGCTTATGTTCATTTGAGATTGGGTTTTTATATTGTAGGTCCACATGCGGCATGTGTTAGCGCGAAATTATACATATCTGCTTGTGGGAATGCATAATATATCTTTGCAGCTTAGATTAGATTAGATTAGATTAGATTAGATGTATGTATGGATGTTATGCCAACTTTAATATGCACAGAGTTATACCCATGATGTTAACCATAAACAATATACTCTGGATTGAAGTGTTGGCCATAAGCTGTAAAGCCTATGGAGGTCGCAGTGCCACGACATGACAATAACCCGGATGCATGGCGGGTTATGAAATCTAGCGCTTGGGTTTTGAGGTGCAGTTGTGCAATGAAGCTGGTCTCCCAGCCACACCACAAGGGTACCACGACACATTGGCCACAGACAGCTCGGTAATGGACAAATCGATCACACGACAGTTCGATCACACGAAATTTCGGTCACATGCAATTTATGATCCACAGACAGATCCATCAACGAAAACAACAATTAATTACAACTAGAATGAACAAAGAAAGATTGATGAAAGGATTAACAAAAGTTTAACCGACAGTAAGAAGGAATTTTGGAGGTGGATCAATGCGGATAGAAATAAATCTTCTGCATTGACCACTCCGGGAGTCAAAAGTGCTGCCGGTGAGATGGTATGGGAGAATGAAGAAGTATGCAAGAGATGGAAAAACTATTTTCAAGAAATTTTTGGCCAGGGTGAAAGAAGAATTTATGAACAGACAGATGAAGAGAATGAATTGAAGATTTTGAAAGAAGAAATGAAAGTGTCTATTTCACGTCTGAAGAATGGGAAGTCTGCTGGGTTTGATGGTATAAATGGTGAAATGTTGAAAGCAGGAGGTGAATGTGTGATAGATTGGATGTTTGAATTATGTAAGCTTTGTGTGAATGCAGGAGTAGTACCGATGGATTGGAGGAAGGCAGTCATTGTACCCATTTACAAAGGTAAAGGGGACAAAAAAGACTGTCAGAACTTCAGACCAATCAGTCTACTCAGTATACCAGGAAAAGTCTTCTGTAAGGTGATTATAAAAAATGTGATTCTGACTACTAGCAAAAGGGTTTCCGATATACAGTCCGGCTTTATGGCCGGTAGAGGCTGTGTTGATCAGATTTTCACTCTACGACAACTTGTTGAAAAACAATTGTCGGTGAGGGGGAAACTATTCACGGCCTTTGTGGATCTGGAAAAGGCTTTTGACTCAGTGGACAGAGGTATGTTGTGGGATGTTTTGAAAGCATACGGAGTGAATGGAGCTCTACTCAATGCGGTGCATGCGAACTATGAGAATAGTATGGCCTGCATTCGTATTGATGGTGAGTATAGTGAATGGTTTGAAGTTTTTAAGGGTGTAAGGCAAGGATGTGTGATGAGCCCATGGCTATTTAACATAGTCATGGACAAGTGTGTTCGAGATGCTAGACTTGATGATTGTGGATTAATGATAGGAGAGAGCAAAGTAAGCGTTCTACTGTATGCGGATGATGCAGTCCTTGTCTCTGATTCAGCAGTGGAATTGCAAATGATGCTCTCTAGATTGAACGAAGCTTTGAAAGGTAATAATTTGAAGTTGAATGCAAGAAAGACGAAAGTTTTGATTTTTGAAAGAGATGATGAAAATATGAATTATGAATTTAAAATTAATGGAATGAATGTTGATGTTGTAAATGAGTTTGTATATTTGGGATGTAAGTTTGAAAAAGATGGAAGAATGGCCGGTGAATTTGAAAGAAGAATAATGAAAGGCAGGTGTGTACTGGGTGCGACCGCTTGCATCGCCAGGAACCAAAATCTCTCAAAAAATGTTAGATTGGCGGTGCACGGTGGTATACTAGTGCCAACCTTGATGTATGGAAGTGAAGCCTGGACGGTGAGTGAAAGGGAAATTAGTAAAGTCCATACAGTAGAAATGGACTATCTAAGAAGTATGATTGGGAAAAAACGAAGTGACAGGGTGAGGAATGATTTTGTAAGAGAAGAATGTGGTGTAAGGGAAAGTGTGAAAGTGAAGATTAAAAGAAGTATGTTAAGATGGTTCGGGCACTTGGAGAGAATGAGTGATGAAAGATTGACGAAAAAAGTATATGTTGCTAGAATAGATGGATGTCGTGGTAGAGGAAGACCGAGAAAAGTATGGAAGGATCAAATCTCTGAAATAGCGAATGAATGGGATATCCAGAGTCATAATAAAAGGAGGACTTGTATGAAAAAGGTTATGACTCTGGATGAAATGAAAGAAGTATGCAAGGACAGGAAGAAGTGGCGGCTAATCTGCAATGTTGATTTCTAATGTTGGTGTATTCATTTGCTACATTTTTTGCATAGGAAATTTTTGACTTTTTTTGTATAGATTTCTTTGTAAGGTTTTGTTCTTTTTTATATTTAAATGTAATTTATTATTCATATTCCTTGACTTATAGGTTGGTATGAGGCTGACCACCCATACTGTAAAAAATGGTTCACTTTGCCAATGTCACCCCTGTTTCAGGGAAGGTCGGCAAAAGTTGTGGGGCTTATGTTCATTTGAGGTTTGGATTTTATTTGTAAGTACACATTCAGCATTTGTAAGCGCGAACTACACTTGTTGGTTTGTGGGCATACATCTGAGAGCTTTAAATGAATATATCTTTGCAACTTAGATTATAGATTATAGATTATAGATAGACTTGAGGAAGTGTGTACAGTTGAAATGAGAGCAATGACTGGAAAGACACTGAATGATAGAGTACGTAATGATTGGGTGATGAACGAGTGTGGTGTAAAAGAGAATATGAGAATGAAAGTACAAAAAAGTACAATGAGATTTTGTGAACATCTTGAAAGAATGGATGATGAACGACTAACAATGAAAGTGTACAGAGGAAAGCGTGGAAGGGGGAAATTTTAAATTGAAGGGGGAGATTGCGAAAAACTGGAACCTGCAGGGTGAGAATAAGAGAAGTGTATGTATGAAGAAATTAATGAATGTTGAAGAGATGACAGAGATATGCAAGGACAGACAAAAGTGGAGACGCATCTACGGAGGTAACGGACACTCCTAGTGGAACGGCGGCAGGATTCACTACAGTACAGTGTGATGAAGCATTCTAGGAACCTATATTGTATGTGACCGCAATTTCGTTGACCGAATTGTCCATGTATGTGGACAAGTTAACTGTGCTCGAGTTGTCAGTAACAAAAAAAATCGTTGACCGAAATGTCGTGTGGACGAACTGTCGTGTGACCGATTTGTCCATGGCCGATCTGTCTGTGAACGAGTTGACACGTTCCCTTCCACACCACAAGACCTGGTTCTTCCGTCCAACTAAACTCAGGATATGTCAGTTTAGCAATATTTTGAATTTTATTTTAAACGTAACTATTGAGTTTGCCTAAAAGATTTATGGAAAACAATGAAGCGCCTCTTTCGTTTCGACGCGTTTCTATACACTTTTGGTCGAGTTAAAACGATAATGGTTTATACTTGAGGTGAGTACAGATTGTTCTCAGAAAACGTGACTGGCGCCACGATTCGCTAAAAATTTGCGAAATCTATTGACTAATAATATTATGGACTAGAAACTATTTGAACGAAAATAGACAATATATCCGCTTCAACTTGATAACCGTAAATCGTCCTTAGTGAGAAAGAGAACAAATATATACACAGTGCCTTTTCGTTGTAAACAAAAAAAAACTACGTTGGCACCATTGACTTATAATATCTGTGGAGAAGAAGTTATTTTAACGAAAATAGATATAGTACATATGTCTCAACTTACCTACTTGCGAAAATGGTCATTGGTTAGAAAGAGAACAAAGAACTTCACAGTTGCATTTCCATATGAACAAAATACTCGGCAGAACGAAAAAAAAAATCTTGAATGTTGGTTCCATTGCAAATAATGGCTGCCGATTAGACCAGAAGTAGCTAGAGTTGACAGATAACACGCGTTATAAATATTGTGATCGCCAAAATTGGTGTCAGTATTTCATATTTTCAAGGTGTATATTCATATTTTAATTTTATCACTCATTTCATTATAACTATTGTGATATTTAATGCGTCATATTTGTAATTGTTGCCGCCGTACATTGGGGGCACCACTGCAACGTTTGACAGGAGAGGAAGGCAAGTGGGAACAAGTATGTGTCAATTCAGTATGTTAGTTTCCGCTCCCCTATGTTATAACTCAATGGTTGACACCATGAAATCTTTCCAGAAGTTAACAGCATTGAAACTCGAGAATGCAATAACGCTTTGCGCACGCGTTATGAATGTTTTGATGAGTTTTTGTTCGCACAATTGTTAATTTTTAAAGAAAAAATGCATTATTCTAAAACATTATGCCATATATTATGTTATTGGGAGTCGAAACACAAAATAGGAAAAGAAAGAAAACAAAGGATTTCACATGATTATAAGGTGTTCTGTGGTGTCTTGACAGCTCTGAACTTGACATGTCCGCCGTCCGGTTGACAGGTGAGTCACACAGTATGTATCAATGCCGTAAGCTAGTTTCTTCTCCATCAATATTATAGCTCAATGACGAAATAATATTTTAATGCATAAATTAATATGATACTATTAATCTAATCTCATCTAATCTAAGCTACAAGGATATATATCATTTAAGATTTATATTAAATGCATTCCCACAAGCAGACATGTATAATTTCGCGCTAACACATGCCGCATGTGGACCTACATTATAAAAACCTTAAATAAGCCAAAGCATCCGAGTTCGATTCCCGGTGGAGCACAAAACAAAAACATTTCATTTTCAAATATGCTCTTCATATACAAAGGAAATGTGAAAGGAAAAAGAGAAATGGGACGACCGAGAAAAGTATTGAGTGATCAGTACCCTTAGTACGAGTTGCAAAACTTGAGTAATGTAAAGTTTACGGCAATTATTAAAGAGTGATTTCCCCCAAAATCTGCCGTTTTTGTTTGTTAGAACTAGATTTTTTTCATCACTGTAACTCTTTTGCTAAGACCATTTAGTGTAAGAAACAAGAACGGCAGATTTAAGGAGAAATCACTCTTTAATATTTTCCGTAAACTTTACTTTTCTTAAGTTTTGCAACTCGTACTAAGGGTACAGATTGAGGAGATTGTGAAAGAATGGGATATACAAAGGGAGCGTAAAAGAAGAAAATGCATGAAAAAGGTGATGGATATGAATGAATTGAAAGAGATATGTCAGGATAGGAAAAAATGGAGGCAGCTCTGCAGAGGCTCTGGCCAACCCTAGCGGAATGGCGACAGAGTTACGTTACAGCTCTTCGCTGGGTTGAAAAATACAAACACCGGTCACCAAAAGGTCTATCCAGCCTGTTAACAACTGGGTCTAGCTTAAGAATCAGCGATTTCTATACCAACGACCAAGCTAGCAGAGGGCTCTTGAGGTGTGATGCACACAAAAACAGCGCTCACCAAATAAACCATATTTTTATTACTATAATGGCATGAAAATGGTCTACATAATCTTAATTTCACCATGATGATTATTTTTTTCTTACAAAAAGCAACCAAATGTTATGGAGGCACGCGATTCGTGTCAAAAAAATATTCTGCCTTTTCCCTTACAACAAAAGAAGTAATTTATGAAAATAGTTTTCCAAATATATTTTTTCAGCGATGAGTATGGGTGTAAATTTGATAGGGGTCATTTTATTTTAATTCACCCAAATTACAAAATAGTTGTTGCATCATTTTTAATATTTTTCAAAAAAAAATCATGTGGATTGCAACTTACATTCTGAGCTCAAAACACACTTTAGAAAAAAATTAGGACCAGCGGTTCTCAAATTATAGCCCTCCGAAGTTTTGAATTTGAGCGAATTTATCCCGTTTCAAGCATTAGCGATTAATCCTACAAAATCTAAACCGTTTGAGATACATAAAAAAATTGAAGAAACAAGTTGTTTACAATTAAATTTTCTTTACTATAAGTTATGTTATAAATAGCTACATGTGAAATATTGTTAGGTTATAGCTTGTCTAATGCTTGTCTAATGTAATGGTGTCTAATGTCGCATGTGGCGAGTGAACCTATATATTTTTACAGATAAGGGGAGCCGGCCTCACGCCAAGGACTTCAGTTGATGTGGGGGTTTCCCAGCTCCCGAGGGGACTGGTCCTCATTTCGTGTGAAGGCTGATTAAACCTTGCCGGTATTATATTTTGGGGTTTGAAATAAACACCGAAACGGGAAATGGGATTAGAAACCGAGCACACGGCATGGAATTCAAGCATTCTACCAACTGATCCATCGACCGGACTTTTCACAAGCTTGGTCGTCGCTACGAAGCGCCAAACCTCAAGCTAATCCCCCATTGCTGTAAGGCTGGATGGACCTTTTGTGACCGGTCTTTGGTAGAGGCAATGAATTTTCCAACCCAGCGAAGAGCATTTTTGAAAGTATAAATGGTATTTTTTTGTGCTCCGCCACGAGTCGAACCCTCGAACTTTCATTTACGAGTCCGAAGTTTTGTCACTGGACTACGGACACCACTCGAAAAAAAATTGGAACATGTTTTGCATCTAGTATCAGATCTGTTGGGAAAAATTCGACTTTCTAGGGCCTAGGTCTATAAGCTTCATTAGAAGCGCTATTCTGCTATATTCCTTACGACCTTAAGGCGACGAGATAGCGATTCGTGTCAAAAAATTATGTGTCATGTGATTTTTTATCTATAGAGTTCTTTCGCAAGCGCTAGTAAGCTCAGACTTGGATTGATATCGTAAAGACCTGTTGCACTAACCTCCAATCAGTATTTGATTGACGCATCAAATTTGATTGCTTAGTTCTGGTAAGGACTTCCGGTCGATAGCTCAGTGGGTAGAGTGCTTGCATTCCATTCGGGTTCGATTCCCACCGAGGGTGTCAGAAATGATTTCCCGTTTAGGTGTTTATTTCTAAAATCTAAATCTAAGCTGCAAAGATATGTATCATTTGAGATTCATATTAAATGCATTCCCACAAGCAGACATGCATAATTTCGCGCTTACACATGCCGCATGTGGACCTACAATATAAAAAACCCAATCTCAAATGAACATAAGCCCTGCAACTCTTGCCGACCTTCCCTGAAGCAGGGGTGACATTGGCAAATTGAACCATTTTTTACAGTATGGGTGGTCAGCCGCATACCAACCTATCAGTCAAGGAATACAAGCAATCAATACATTCAAATATATAAAACAAATAAACTCTAAACAATTAAACAGTAAAAAATTTAAAAAAACTACAAAACATATTTTTTTTTAAAAATTCAAAAAATTTCAAGCCCCAAAATAAATTACCGGCAAGGTTTACTCAGCCTTCACAAGAAATGAGTACCAGCTCTCTCGGGAGCTGGGAAACCCCCACTTCAACTGAAGTGGTTGGCGTAAGGCCGGCCCCATTACGTGTAAAAATAAATAGGTTCAACTCGCCACATGCGAACCCTTCGGGGATAACGCGGCAAGAAGTTACACTATATGTGTAGCTTATTTGCGTTACGTACCTCGAATAAATATTTCTCGCAGGTGGGTAATATTATGATGGAATTTGAACAGGGAAGATGATGTACATCAGCTGATTTACGTATATGCAACGTTTTTTTTTATTTTTTTTTTAAAAATCACACTTAATTTTGATCGTTGTCTGATTGGAGTTTGGTGCAACAGGCCCTTAGTGTAAGGAATGTAGCAGAACAGCGCTTCAGGATACCATCAAGGACAGCAGAGAGACGAGTAAGAGGTTGGCTACCTGCTGTGGTGGTCTGTGAGGGCTGCTGGGCTGATGCAGCAGACGATGTGGAGACCAGGAGTTCCTGTCTGTTTTTCCTGGGATCCTCCCAAGTAGTCGTGCAGGTTATGTGACTGGAACAAGAGAAAAATGCAAGGTCAGAGATTTGTGAACTTCAGACATGAAAAGAGTGATGAAACTAGATGAGATGAAAGAAGTATGCAAGAACAGAGTCAAGTGGAGGCACTTGTGTGGAGGTACCGGCCACCCCTAGAGGAATGGCGGCAGGATACAACACAGATTGGTTACATAACGCAACTAATCTACACCTATTGGCTTATTCATTTACATAATATGTTACATACATGTTTTTGTACAGGCAAGTATTGACTTTTTTGTGTAGATTTCTTTTTTAAGGTTTTGTTGTTTTTATATCCTAACATGTTAATTATTATTTGTATTTCTTGACTTATAAGTTGTAAGTTGATGAATGGAATATCCAGAGTGATAATAAAAGAAGAGCTTGTATGAAGAAGGTTATGACTCTGGAGGAAATGAAAGAAGTATGCAAGGATAGAAAGAAATGGCGGTTGATCTGTGATGTTGGCGGCTAGGGTTTGTTAAAGTGAAATTGGTTTTATGATTTAGTTTTTTTTTTATGTCCATGTATATATTGCTATTTATTGATTTAAAAAATGTAATTTGTCATGTATGTTCCTTGACTTATAGGTTGTTATGCGGCTGACCACCCATAATATAAAAAATTGGTTCACTTTGCCAATGTCACCCCTGTTTCAGGGAAGGACGGCAAGAGTTGCAAGGCTTATGTTCATTTGAGATTGGGTTTTTATATTGTAGGTCCACATGCGGCATGTGTTAGCGCGAAATTATACATATCTGCTTGTGGGAATGCATTTAATTTAAATCTTAAATGATATATATCTTTGCAGCTTAGATTAGATTAGATAAGTTGGTATGCGGCTGACCACCCATGCTGTAAAAAATGGTTCACTTTGCCAATGTCACCTCTGTTTCGGGGAAGTACGGCAAAAGTTACAGGACTCATGTTCATTTGAGGTTTGGTTTTTGAATTGTAGCTCCACATTCGGCAAGTGTAAGTTCGAATTTACACGTGTATGTTTGTGGGCATGCATTTAATATGAATTTTGTATGTTAATATAATGATAGATGAACATCCCTAAGGACCATGCCTACAAACTAAATAGGTATAAAGGACTAGTGGATGAAATCACAAAGAATGGATATATCACAAGATTGTATGCAGTGGAGGTGGGAGCGAGAGGACTGCCAGCCAAATCGGTATATACTTTCCTTAAGGATCTGGGACTGAATAGATCCCAAATAAATGGATTTCTGGAAAGACTAACAAAAGCGGCCATCTCGGGATCATACCACATTTGGCTGCGAAGATCTGAGAGCCCAAACACCTCTGGACATGCAATGTAGTTAATCGGACTTACATATTGGAAGGAAGGATGAGTTGGGAGGAATTGGGAACGTTGTCATGACAAAAGGATCCTTAACCAACCAGAGACAAGTCGTAAGTCCTGTGACTCCCATCTCATCCTGACTCCGTGCGGCGGGCCTGAGTTTGGGTCTTGGATTTTCAAAATTAGAGACCTGACTCGGTGAGACCGTGGATGCTCAGCTATTTCACAAATTGCAACTTATATTACAGATCTTATATACATACATACATTACGACATGAATTAATTTCATAATATAATACTCGTATCTATCCACTTGAGTTCCCACTGCTGGTTTTAACTTCAGTTTTCCGGCCCAATGCTTTTCCTGATGATTTAATGTGTGTTTTGTTTTCGGTGAAGCTCAGCAGACGATGATGATGATGATGATAAAACATATTATGCATTCATTAATGAATACTTATTATATCGCCACCTTAAAGGTAAGACTGAATAAGTGCTGATTCACTGATTTGAGGAATCGTGGATAAAACATTATATTATCAAGATAAAAAGAAAAACAACTTTCTTTTCGATTACTATGAGTATATTTTAATTCCACAACCGGTTTCGCAAACATCCGTTCGCATCATCAGGTGGTTAAATTAAAACTAAATTGTTTAAGAAACGGATTCAATCTTAGAGGGTTTCATTGTGTGAGAGGGGTGAGAGAGGGGTGCGGGACGGCACCCCCTCCCTCCCTCCTAGCTGCGTAGTGTTGTGTTGTGTATTGCGTTGCTTTATTTTGAGACATGATAGCGACTCCTCCCTCAACCCCTCTATGACACATTTTCTCATTTTTTCATCGTAATCCTTAGTTCATTCATAATTTAAAATTTTCAAGATTTCGACTGCATATTCCTCAATCAGCAAACAACCATGTCACGACTAATCGGTCAATGATAGCTCCTCCACAGACAGCGTCTATGGACAAATCGGTCACACGGAACTTCGTCCACACGTTTTTTTTTATAAACAACGTTTCAGTCCAGTCACAGACTACTTTATCTCCAAAAAAACATTTGTAATTACTGTAGTTGTAATTAATTGCCGTTTTCTGTGATGTTCTAACCACCCATGCTGTAAAAAATGGTTGCCTACGTCACCTCTGTTTCAGGGAAGGACGGCAAGAGTTGCAGGGTGTATCTCCATTTAAGATTTAGGTTTTTATGTTGTAGATTCACATGCGGCACATGCTAGCGCGAACTTGTACGTGTCTGCTTGTGAGAATGCATATAATTTGAATATCCAATGTAACATATCGCACGTTTAATAATAAAGAGCAATAACTCAAAAAACAACAATGTTGGGAAATCACGTTTGAAGTTCAGACAACCAGTACAACTTGTATGGAATGAAAAAGGCGTCCGATGTTATATCTCGGTCATATTCGTCCAAATTGAACGGCTGTTGCATTCTACCTATTCTTCTCGCATTGTTCTTGCGTTTTATTACAAAATCTTGATTTTCCCAATTTTCGAGTTATTGAGTTATCATTCTCCTTGACTGATAGGTTGGTATGCGGCTGACCACCCATACTGTAAAAAATGGTTCACTTTGCCAATGTCACCCCTGCTTCAGGGAAGGTCGGCAAGAGTTTCAGGGCTTATGTTCATTTGAGATTGGGGTTTTTATATTGTAGGTCCACATGCAGCATGTGTAAGCGCGAAATTATGCATGTCTGCTTGTGGGAATGCATTTAATATGAATCTCAAATGATACATATCTTTGCAGCTTAGATTTAGATTGCTCTTTATTATTAAGCGTGCGATATCTTTGCAACTTAGATTAGATTTCTGTGATGGAGCTTTGTATGGACCTATATTGTGCGTGACGGAAATGTCGTTGGCCGAAAAGTCGTGTGCACGAACTGTCGTGTGGTTGATTTGTCGTGAAACTGCAAACAACACTTGTCAACGACGTTACCATGTTGAAAGCACCGGTTCCCATAGATCACCGAAGTTAAGCAACATTGGGCGCGGATAGTACTTGGATGGGTGACCGCTCAGGTACACCGCGTGTCGTTGGCATCTTGGACCGGTCTGTAGTCCAGTGGCAACACTTCGGACTCGTAAATGGAAGGTTGTGGATTCGGATCCCGGCGGAGCACAAAAATATACCATTTATATTTCGAATGTGCTCTTCGCTGGGTTTAAAAAATTTATACACCTTTACCAAAGACCGGTCACTGAAAGGTCCATCCAACCTTACAACAACTGGGTCTTGCTTGAGAATTGGCGCTTTCTACAGCGACGACCAAGCTCGCAGAGGGCTCTTGAGGTGTGATACACACAAAAACAGCGCTCACCAAATAAATCATCCTAATATTATTATTTATTAACACTGGAACGCTGCTGGATTGAAGCAAGTACACAGAGTATTATTGCAGCGTGATGTTTGGACGCCGTTTGGGAGATGTTTAAGCGTCGCAGCGCTTCTGAAATACCGGCGCCTGGCGCCGTGCCAGGAAGCCGGTCCCGTACGGGCGCAGACGCCGAGCCATTCACGGCCGAAGCGGAACAGGACGCCGGAATACCTATAGGCATACCCACTGTGCGTGATCAGTGTATACACACCACAAGCAAACAACAAGATGCAACTCTAAGCACAGTTTCTCAGGTATTATATATTGTAGATTAGAATTGTGACTAGCGTCTCTACAGAGTTGCCGTCTAATCTAATCTAATCCAAGTTGCAAAGTAATAATAATAATAATAATAATAATATTTGGATGATTTATTTGGTGAGCGCTGTTTTTGTGTGTATCACACCTCAAGAGCCCTCTGCGAGCTTGGTCGTCGCTGTAGAAAGCGCCAATTCTCAAGCAAGACCCAGTTGTCGTAAGGTTGGATGGAACTTTCAGTGACCGGTCTTTGGTAAAGATTTATGAATTTTCAACTCAGCGAAGAGCACATTCGAAATATGAATGGTATATTTTGTGTGCTCCGCCGGGATCCGAATCCACAACCTTCCATTTACGAGTCCGAAGTGTTGCCACTACGGACTACGGACCGGTCCAAGATGCCAACGACACGCGGTAATATTGAAGATTCACATTATATGCACTTTCACAAACAGACATGCACAAGTTTGCACTTAAACATGCCGCCTGTGGTCCTACAATATAAAAACCCGAATCTTACATGGGCATACACCCTGCAACTCTTGCCGACCTTCCCTGAAACAATGGTGACATTGACAATGTGAACCATTTTCTACAGCATGGGTGGTCAGCTGCATACCAAACTATAAGTCAAGGAACATACGCAACAAATTACATTTTTAAAATCAGCAAATTATAATATGTATGGACATCAAAAACTAACTGAAAACCAATTCTTATTTAAAAACCCTAGCCGCCAACATCACAGATCAACCGCCATTTCTTTCTTTCCTTACACACTTCTTTCATTTCCTCCAGAGTCATCCAGAGCCTTCATGTCTCCTTATAATAATAATATTGTGATGATTTATTTGGTGACCGTTGTTTTTGTGTGAATCAACCTCTGCGAGCATGGTCGTCGCTATAGGAAGCGCCAAATTTCAAGCAATACCCAAATGATAAGGATGGATGGGCCAACGGTGTCCGATCTTTGGTAAAGGCTTATGAATTTTACAACCCAGAGAAGAGCTCGGTGGGATTCGAACCCTAGAAGGCAAGCACTCTACCAACTGAGCTATAGACCGGACGTTCTCGTGTGAAAAGTGGACAAGAATCGTTTGGCGCCGTTGGCGTTCCGAAGAACTGCCAACTTGTCGAAATGACTTTGGGGTGATCGACTGTGATTCAAAAAGCATATTATTATTATTGCTGTGAAAGATATGCATGTGTCACTGCTTACTGGGAAGCGATGCGTACCGCAATCACTGACGGGGAATGACTACCAACATAAGAAATGTGAAATTATCGTCTTCTTGTTCCACAACTATCGAAAATCGATATTGTCTATAATCTATGTTGCAAAGATACATTAACATTTAAAATTCATATTAAAGGCATGCCCAAAAATAGGTGCCTGTAAGTTTGCGCTTACAAATAAAAAACGCAAAAAACGCAACTAAGCTACACATATAGTGTAACTTCTTGCCGCGTTATCCCCGAAGGGGTCGCATGTGGCGAGTTGAACCTATTTATTTTTACAGGTAAGGGGGCCGGCCTTACGCCAACCACTTCAGTTGAAGTGGGAATTTCCCAGCTCCCGAGGGGGCTGGTACTCATTTCTTGTAAAGGCTGAGTAAACCTCGCCGGTATTTATATTATGGGGTTTGAAATACACACCGAAATTGGAAATCATTTCTGACACCCTCCTCGGTGGGATTCGAACCCGAGCTCACGGGGTAGAATGCAAGCACTCTACCAACTGAGCTATCGACCGGGTCAAATGCTGTATGCTAAATGTGTAAATGTAGCTCTGTCGCCATTCCGCTAGGTGTGGCTAGAGCCTCTGCAGAGCTGCCTCCATTTTTTCCTATCCTGACATACCTCTTTCAATTCATTCATATCCATCACCTTTTTCATGCATTTTCTTCTTTTACGCTCACTTTGTATATCCCATTCTTTCACATTACTTACACCATACTTAAAAATTAAAAAAAAAACAAACCTCAAATGAACATAAACCTTGCAACTTTTGACGACCTACCGTGAAACAGGGGTGACATAGGTAAAGTGAACCATTTTTTTCAGTATAGGTGGTCAGCCTCATACCAACCTATAAGTCAAGGAATACAAATAATAAATAACATAAAATATAAATAACATATAAATAACAATAACAAATATAAATAACATAAAAGCTATATAATTGCAGTTGAGACCTCTGTCCAATCGGATATAAAAAAGTTCTGGTCGTTTACTAACTCTCTCCGTAAGGGTGACTCTGGTATACCCTCTAATTTCTACATGGATCACAATACTGCTGACAATGCTCAGGGCATAGCTGATCTATTTGCTACATTCTTTAAAAGTGTCTTTACGGATGATTCCACTAACAATTTGTGCAACTTCTCTTCCAACATTGATCTCCATGTATCCAATTTATCGTTTGAAACTTCTGATATAACTGTTCACATTCAACTCATGAAAGGCACAACAAATCCTGGCCCTGATAATATCCCCTCTATATTACTCAAACACTGTGTTAATACTCAGTCAGAACCACTTTGTAGTCTATTTAACTTATCCCTCTCTTCTGGTATCTTCCCTGACTTATGGAAAGCAAGCTATCTAACTCCTGTTTTCAAGAAAGGTGACAAACATAATGTTTTAAACTATAGACCAATAAGCATCATATCTGCGATACCAAAACTTTTTGAAAAACTCATCCTTAGTAAATTATCTTTTATTATAACCAAATCCGTCTCCCCCTTCCAACATGGGTTCCTACCAAATAGGTCCACTCTATCTAATCTGTTGGTCTACGTAAATTATATATCTGATGCCATATCTAGGCGCAAACAAGTTGACGTCATCTATACAGATTTCAGTAAAGCATTTGACTCTGTCTCTCACAAATTACTCCTCTTTAAACTTGAGAAAATGGGAATTGGTGGCCACTTTCTCTCCTGGTTGACGTGCTATCTTTCTAATAGACAATTATCGGTAAAGATTAATAACTGCAAATCCTTTACATTCTGCCAAAAGAGTGGTGTTCCGCAAGGCTCCCATTTGGGTCCCTATTTGTTTCTCTTATTTTTAGACGATATTGCTAATATTTTCCTCGACTGTCATGTTCTTCTTTTTGCGGATGATGTCAAATTTTTTAGAGTGATAGAATCAAATGATGATAGTCTTAAACTTCAATCATCATTAGATAAACTAGTCGACTGGTGTCACTTCAATAACCTAAACCTTAACATTTCTAAATGCCAAATAATGAGATTTTATAAAATTAAAAATCCCTGTTTGCATGATTATTTCATAGGTCAACAAAAGTTAAATAGTGTTTTGGTTATTTCTGACTTAGGTGTTTTATTTGATCACAAATTATCGTTTATAAATCATATAAACTATGTTGCGGGTAAGGGAATGAAAATGTTAGGTTTTGTAGCAAGAACAACCAAGGACTTCAATAATATTCTTAGTATTAAAACGCTTTACATGTCACTAGTTAGAAGCTCCATGGAATATTGTTCCCCCGTATGGTCACCCTATTATGCCTGTCATATAAAGGCCATTGAGCGCATTCAACTTAAATTTGTAAAAATTATTAATTTCAAATTAAGAATTCCCGTCTCTGAATTTAATGCACAATATTTACTTAGTATTTTGAATCTTAATGGTCTCACTGATAGGCGTTTAATCAATGACCTCATTGTGCTTTTTAAAATTAAACACTCCTTAATTGATTCACCAATCCTACTCTCCGAACTTAATTTCTCCATCCCTTCATTTATTACCCGCAACTTAGTTCCTTATCGCACTGTATCCACACATACATCTACACACTTCTACAGCCCACTAATACGTATTCAACGTTTGGGTAATATATACAATGAAATAGATTCTGACACTCATACAAATCCTAAAACATACAAATATAATTTAATTAAGTACTTCAACTCCCATGGTACATAATAAGTACATAATAATTATTGTAGAGTTGCATCTCATATAATATTGTACTGTACTATTGTTTACTCTATTTTTATCAAATTTCTAGTTTATTTTTGTTACTTTAATATAAGACCTTGCTTTTTCTTTTTTGTTTTTACTTTATAGCAGTCCGAAGGACTGTTATAAAGTATTGTATTCGTCCGAAAAAAAAAATTCGAGGTTTCAACGGAAATGAGTTGTCCTGCACCAGGACATGCAAAAAAACCTAATTTGTCGAACCTGTCCGTCCGTCCGTCCGTCCGTCCGTCCGTCCGTCCGTCCGTAAGGATGTATGTATGTCCCAGCCGGAACTACTAATCGCAGAGACACCAATTTTTGGATTTAGAGAATTAGCAACCACAGATTTTGATGGGCCGACCGGCATGGCACCAACCTGAAAATTCAAGATGGCTGCCATACAAAAAAAACATAAAATTGCATTTTTCTCAAAAACGGCTCTAACGATTTTCTTTAAAATTTCAGTGTGGTCGTTGCTTTAATTGTCGCGAAGAAAATTTGTTATGGCAACACTCTTTACAACCTGCGTCTATGAGTTGCCATATGAAAGAAAAAAACGATTGTGATTATCTCGGAAATAGCTGGGTTGACAAAAAAAAAATGTTCTGCAATATTACGCGCAATATTAATTTCTACAAAAACTTAAAGAAAACTTTAATTTTTTTTTTACTTTAAGTACCGTTTACACGATCTCAAAATTTTCATCGAAAATATTAAAAAGACCCATAAAAACGCAATTTTGTTAAACTTTTTTTAAAATCACAAGAAAGAAAAAATTATAAACTTCTTTGCACTAAAATTTATTTTTCACTATTTTGAGAATTCAAGATGGCTTCCAAAGAGGAGAAAACTTCAAATGCGATTTTCTCAAAAACGGCTCGAACGATTTTTTTTTAATTTTGAGTTAAGTAGTTGCATGATAAATTATTACCAAATTTAGTTATGGCAACATTTTGGCTAATCTGCGTCTATGAGTTGCCATATGAAAAAAATAAACAATTGTGATTTTCTCAGAAATGAAAGCGTTGACAAAAAAAATATGTTCTACAATATTATACGTAACATCAAATTCTATATAAAAATTAATTAAAATTTTTGAAAATAAAAACATAAAGTGCCGTTTACATGATATCAAAAATTGAAATTAAAAGGCTACAAAAACCCATCAGAACGCAAAAAACTTTTCTGTTTCTTAACTTTATCAGAAAAAACTTTTGTATCACTATAATTCATAGTGAAACATTTTTCAAATTTTAGAAAATTCAAGATGGCTTCCGAACAGCTGAAAGTTTCAAATGAGATTTTCTCAAAAACGGCTCCTACGATTTTCTTTATTTTTTCTGCATAATCGTCATTATAATACTGCTATGTAACAACAATAACCATTGCCTCATAATTTACTTTGTTTTGGGGGTTGCAATACAAGAGAAAAAAATAATTTAAAATTTCTCGGCAGAGAAAGGGTTAACTAAAAAATAATATTTCACAATTGAAAAGCTTTTATATATACCTACATATATGAATCATTACTTTTATCAAAAAAGTATTATAAAGTATAGCCACCATACAAAGTGACAAATTTTCATACAAAAAATTATTGTTATATTTTTGGTAGCAAAACGTCTAATACCCATAAATAAACCTACATAACAATTCGCTCAATCAATTGCTATAAAACAACAATAAGCATTGCCTCTTAATACTCTTTGTTTTGGGGGTTGCCATACAAGAGAAAACAATATTTTAAGTTTTCCCGGCAGAGAACGGGTTAACTACAAAATAATGTTCTACAATTGACAAGCTCTTATATATACCTACATACATTAATCATTACTTTTTTCAAATAAATATTATAAGGTGTAGCCACCATACAAAGTGACAAATTTTAATACAAAAATAATTGTAATATTCTTGGTACTAAAACGCCTAATATAAAATACTAGGCTACGAGTCTTAAAATCTAGTAAGTTGTACCCATATAATAATCAATCATAACTTTCCAAAATATCAATGAAAAGTTTAGGTACCCACCAAACAAAGTGTTAGTTTTGATACAAACGGGATCAATGATAATACTGCAAAAAGACGATTGCTTAAAAAGATAAGCTTCATTACTTACACACAACTAAATGTTTTGTTATGAAAATTGGCTATGACCTAAACATGACCGTATTTTGTGCTATAAAGTCCTGTGCAGTCCACTGTACAATTTATTTATTTTTTGTTTTATCTTTGTTTTTATTTTTTATTTTCTACTTATTTTGTTAATTTTTTGCAATGTATTTCAATTTTTGTTTACCCTCATCTGTGCGTTCTTTTATTTTACCTAAGTTTTAATATTATTACTTGATCATGCTCTTATTGCTCTATATGCTATATGCTCATTGCTCTTATGTTTTTCTTCTTTCTTTTCTCTCTTATGTTTTTCTCTTCATCTTCTTACTTTTTGCATAAATATCTTCTACTTTTATTCTGTAGTAATCTTATTGTAAGCTTTATTTTGTAGGAATCTGTTTTATTTTGATACTGTTATGTCTGTAATGTATTTTTATTTCTATTTTTGTATACATGTAAAAGGCACAATGTGCCGTTTAAGAATGAATAAATAAATAAATAAATAAATAAATAAATAAATAAATAAATAAATAAATAAATAAATAAACATTCAGGTACATAATTTTATACAACAAAAAAATATTAGGATTAATTATGTTGTGAGCGTTATTTTGTGTAAATCACACCTCAAGAGCCCTCACCATGAACACCTTGATTGAGGTAGTGATTTGACAAAAGCACAAGATCCCTGTTTCGTGCCGCAGTATCAAAAGTAAAAATCGCTATGATGACTGCCCATCTTCACTGAAGAGGCACATGCAAAAGGAAGAAGGGAATCAATGAGCGAAGAAATGGAGCTCTGAAGAGGCTCTGGCCATCCCTAGCGGAATTTGCAGAGTTACAGTTACAGTTTTATTTCCGATATATTTATACATATATATATAGCCATATGTCCACGTATATATTGTTATTTTTATTCTTTGATTTAAAAAAAATGTAATTTGTCATGTATGTTCCTTGACTTATAGGTTGTTATGCGGCTGACCACCCATAATATAAAAATTGGTTCACTTTGCCAATGTCACCCCTGTTTCAGGGAAGGACGGCAAGAGTTGCAAGGCTTATGTTCATTTGAGATTGGGTTTTTATATTGTAGGTCCACATGCGGCATGTGTTAGCGCGAAATTATACATATCTGCTTGTGGGAATGCATTTAGTATAAATCTTAAATGATATATATATCTTTGCAGCTTAGATTAGATTAGATTAGATATAGCCATCGTTGAATCTAAATGTTTTATTTAAAATAGGTAAATATGGTAGCAGAACCTAATCGTTTAATATTTAATGATCCAAGAACGATATGCACTGAGGCCAGATTCTTAATTGCTAGAATCTGATGAAGAAATTCCAGAATTCATTTCTATTTTAATAGAACCCCATACCTGGTAGCGTATTTATGAACTAACGGCATCCAGATGAGAGTTGTCGCGAATACTCGGTATTATCCGGTATTCGGCATTTCTCGGCATTATTTTCGAGTAATGTCTAATACCGAATAAAAGATGTATCTAATCTAATCTAATCTAAGCTGCAAAGATATATATCATTTAAGATTTATATTAGATGCATTCCCACAATAAGACATGTATAATTTCGCGCTAACACATGCCGCATGTGGACCAACAATATAAAAACCCAATCTCAAATGAACATAAGCCCTGCAACTCTTGCCGTCCTTCAATGAAACAGGGGTGACATTGGCAAAGTGAACCGTTTTTAACAGTATGGGTGGTCAGCCGCATACCAACCTATAAGTCAAGGAACTATTACTGTATTATTCGACAATTGGCGAATCTTGCATCTATCTGCTATCATCTTAGTTGCAAAGATACATTACATTTAAGATCCATATTAAATGCATTTGTGCACAAGCAGACACGTATAAGTTCGCACTTAAACATGCCGCATGTGAACTTACAATATACAAACCCAATCTCAAATAAACAAAAGCCCTGCAACTCTTGCCGACGAAACAGGGGTGACAAAATTAACAAAGAGGCAAAGTGAACCATTTTTTACAGTATGGGTGGTCAGCCTCAGTTATTAAGTTAGAGAATTTCAGTGTTCTCGACGTTTGCACGTTATTTTATTATTTAAAAAAAAATGTTTATATTTAATTGTTATGATTTTCGTGGGTTAAATTTAATTAAAATTGCGGTGATTCATTTTTACACAATTTATTTCAGATACAGTCATATGCAGAGTTACTTTACACATACACATTACAACGGTCGGTTGAATTCTACAGCTACAGAGAGCTTTGGCCCTTATTTGAAAGCAAGAATAAGGATCATTCTCGAATAATTGAGAATTGAAACATGCGAGACTTTACTAGAACATCCGACCAAACACTCGAGCAATCTTGAACAATATCAAATACAAGTCATATAAGTACCAAACATCTATATAATTCTAGAGAATCTTCAAAGACTTTATTATCACACAGACAAACACAACACACAATTACATATCCGTAACATTATATTCCTTCTTATGACAAATAAATGTTCCATGACTTATAGGTTGGTATGCGGCTGACTACCCATGCTGTAAAAATGATTCACTTTGCCAATGTCATCCCTGTTCCAAGGAAGGACGGCAAGAGATTTCCATTTGAGATTTGGGTTTTTAAGTTGTGGGTTCACATGCGGCATGTGCAAGCGCGAACTTGTACGTGTCTGCTTGTGAGAATTCAAATAATGGGAATCCCCAATGTAACATATCTCTGCAACTTAGATTAGATTAGATAATTCCGAGTTATTCAGTACTCGCCATATATAGAGAATGGCCGATTACCCGGTATTCGAATATTCGCTGAATATTCATCACTATTCGCGGCATCTCTAATTTGGATACAGTTAATACTTAATACCCTTATCTAAAACACAGATTCTAGGAAGTCACAATAAAGATTCTAGCAATTATGAAAGCACGGTCAAAGCTTTGGTGAGTTAACGAATTACTTGGTTCTTGTACAAGAACTTCGCGCTTTAATGTAGTATTTTTTTTGCACCTCAACCATTTGATAAAATGGATTTAAAATTTATAGAGTGAACTTATCCAACATAAACTGGGACAAAAAAAAACTAAATTGGATCATAAAGCCTAGGTATAAAAAGAGGATCCATCTATATTATTGTATATCTATACCTTAAAGGTAAAGCTTATTAAAAAAGTTAATTGCAGTTTATTGCAATTGTAGAGAAAGACCGAGAAAGGTATGGATGGACCAAATATCCGAAATTGCGAATGAATGGAATATCCAGAGTCATATTAAAAGAAGAGCCTGTATGAAGAAGGTTTTGACTCTGGAGGAAATGAAAGAAGTATGTAAGGACAGAAAGAAATGCCAGTTGATCTGTAATGTTGGCGGCTAGGGTTTATTAAATTGGAATTTGTTTTCTGTTTTAGTTTCGATGTCAATACATATCATTATTTTATTGATTTAAAAATGTAATTTGTCGTGTATGTTCCTTGACTTATAGGTTGGTATGCGGCTGACCACCCATGCTCTCAAAATTGTTCACTTTGCCAATGTCACCTCTGGTTCAGGAAAAGACGGCAAGAGTTGCAGGGGGTATGTCCATTTGAGATGGGTTTTTATGTTGTAGGTGCACATGCGGTGTTTATTTTAAACCCCAAAATAAAAGACCGGCAAGGTTTACTCAGCCTTCACAAGAAATGAGTACCAGCCCTCTCAGGAGCTGGGAAACACCCACTTCAACTGAAGCGGTTGGTGTAAGTCCGATCCCCTTATCTGTACAAATTAATAAGTTCCAGTCGCCACATGCGAAACGCTCCGAGGATAACGCGGCAAGAAGTCACACTATATGTGTAGCTTAGTTGCGTTTTTTTTACCAAATAATTTAACCGGATTTGTTTCTACCCCTGTGATCGGGTTTCACCCTCCCCCACGAGTCGAGGTTCCCTCCCTGCCGTTGCTTGGCAACAGGTTGTTAATAAAATTGCTGAACGCAGGCTTCACTTTCCTCAGGGTTCAACGCCCGCCGGCGACAAAACCAGACCGGCAAGGTTGCCCCAGCGTGCCCAAGAAAAGGCGCGTGCTCAACAAGAAGGCAGCTCTATAATATTATGTAAGATTGTAATTTATAGATAAATTAAATAACTTTAATTTTATGAAAACATATATTTGTTTAGAATTTAAGACAGTTGAAGTTGCTTATTATTTATAGGAAACTACAATCACGTCGTTTAATTCTTTTTACAATCTTATCGACTTGCACGCGCACCGTCCGGCAAAATGGCTAATGGCTGTTCACCAGAAAGTAGGTAAATACCTGAGTGCCGACCGAGCGCTACAAATAAACAATAATACCTATTAAAGGAGCTTAATACGTAGTTGTTTAATCACTTACAAAAAATAATTAAAACTTGCATGTACATTAACCTTGCAACTCCTGCCGTTCTGAAACCGTGGCATTGACAAAAGTGAGCCAAGTTTTTAAGCATGAAGGCCAACCTCATCATAAGTCGGAGGTCTAGGGTTCGAAAGTAAAGTGGTTGGCGTAAGGCCTCTTTGCCAGTAAAAATAAATAAGTTCCACTGGTCACATCGCAATATAAATGCGAAGCTCAGTAGCGTCCATTAAAAACTTGATGATTTTATTTTTGAAAAAATAATTGCTATTGCCCATGCCAACCCTGCGTCTTCCTTAAACCTAACACACGCAGAAATACCTACAGAATACTGATTGGTAAATAAGTTAGTTATACACATATATACTGACTGGTCTTCGAATACCTAAAACAAAATATATACTACAGACATACCTTGGTATACAACTCTATTGAATTTATCCGTTATATCCCTTACAGACAGTCGCATGACATTCAACATTTTTGCGTGTTTGCCCCACGGCACGCCAAAACTCTGATCAGCATTATTATGTACTACTACTTCCTTGTTTGCATCATTTTACATATTTTTTTATTTTATTTTTATGAAATTCTGACATGCTTTATTGTATTTTTATTTATTTTTTATTGCTGCTGTTTTATGGATGTTTTTTAATGTTAACATTGCTTGGTTTCCTTATAGATGAATCTTGAATTTTCTATTTGGTTGTTATTATGTGCACGGTGAAGTTGACTTACTTTATTCGCAAAATTGCAAACTTATAGACACGGCACCGTGCAAATTGATGAACCTAACCTAACCTAACCTAAATATGAATAAGTTTATAACAAAAAGTAAAGCAACACAAATAATAACAATAAATCACATTAACAAACTTACCAGCGACTGCCGTGCGCATAAGAATAATGTCTCTTTTTTTCTGCTTTTATAAAACATGCTTTACATGTTTTATTTTATATTTGACTTAGTTTTAATGTAATTTTATGTTTTTCTTCCTTGGTTATTTTTATATTATGCTATTCTGTAAAATATGTTGCATTTGTATTCGTAAATAAGTCAAAAAAATTAAGATCCGCGTGCAGTCTATATAATCTATAATCAAAGTTACAAGGATATATTCATTCAAAGCTCTCAGATGTATGCCCACAAACAAACACGTGTAGTTCGCGCTTACAAATGCTGATTGTCTACTTACAAATAAAATCCAAATCTCAAATGAACATAAGCCCTGCAACTCTTGCCGACATTCCCTGAAACAGGGGTGCCATTGGCAAAGTGAACCATTTTTTACAGTATGGGTGGTCAGCCTCATACCAACCTATAAGTCAAGGAATCAATAATTATCTATCTATAAGTAACCAATAAATAGTAGCCTTTAGATTCACATTAAATAAACACCCTCAAGCAGACACGTGTGCGTCCGTGCTTAGGTACACATGATATACGTGCACTTAAAAAATAGCATGTTAAACTATATCACGCAAGAACGTTGAATGTTGAATGTTGATTGATCGTCTGTGGGAGAGATGAAGATTACAATGTCAACATAACAAATAAAATGGCTGAACCGGATCTATTTCCACATATATTTTTTGTTCAGTTTAAAGATTCATACGAGATTAATCAAATACTAGTTTAAGCAGATTGTAGTTTAACGGGCATCGCCTTGGACTACAAATCAGAAGGTACTAGTTCCGTTTCCCTACAAATGCAAATATTGTACAATAATCCTTTGACTTATAGGTTGGTATGAGGCTGACGACCCATATTGTAAAAAAAAATATGCACTATCATGTCATGTCACCATACATGTCACCTTGTTTCAGGGAGGTCGACAGGAGTTGCAGGGTTTATGTTTAATTAAGGTTTTTTTATTGAATTTACACATGTCCTTGCAGTGAGAGTAGTCACGAAACGGCGCTTTAAAAATCATCATCATCATCATCGTCTGCTTGGGGGCAATATGAATTATAAATGTAAATATATCTTAGCTACTTAGTTGATAGATTATATATATAGATATCGTCCCTCCAGTGCTTGTTTGGCTTATCTACCATTTGATTAAAGATGACCTTTCAATTAAATTCTCTTAAGAATCACATTCCACACAATCTGAATCACGATAATGTGAGAGTTGTTTTAAATATTTTTAAAATCAATTTTTACTTTTAATAAGACACATTGGCACAGTACACATACATAGCTCATGTGAAATTACCTCTCGTGGACATAAGACAAACAAGCACTAAGGGGAAGATTTTTAAGCGCAAATTTACATGTGTTGCTTGTGGGCAATATATATTTTTTTTTTTTTAAGAATTCCTGTGCGGGAGACTCCCTAGATTCTAAAGACTCTAGGGGTCTATGACACTTGTTGTAGTGCCGCAGAGGTGTACGAGCTTGGTCGTCGCTACAAAGCGCCAATTCTCAAGCAAGACCCAGTTGCTGTAAGGCTGGATGGACCTTTTGATGACCGGTCTTTGGTAAAGGTTTGTGAATTTTTCAACCCAGCGAAGAGCAAATTTGAAAATATAAATGGTATATTTTTTGTGCTCCGCCGGGATTCGAACCCACGACCTTCCAGTTACGAGTCCGAAGTGTTACCACCTGGACTACGGACCGGTCACAATGTGAAATTACCTCTCGTGGACATAAGACCAACAAGCACTGAGGGGAAGATTTTTAAGCGCAAATTTACACGTGTCTGCTTGTGGGCAATATGAATCTTTAATGATAATATGTCTTTGCAACTTAGATTATAAATTATATATATATATGGTACAGGTGTAATGTTTGAATGTTTGTATACGAGTTGTATGGAACATAACACCTGTTAATATATCAGAGTACAAGTAAAATGCAGAGAGTATTGAATAGGAGTTTAAGAGAAGAAGGTTGTGACTCTGTACTGTATCCTGCCGCCGTTCCACTAGGGGTGGCCGGTACCTCCGCAGATGCGCCTCCATTTTTTTCTGTCCTTACAAACCACTTTCATTTCCTCAATATTCATCACCTTTTTCATACATACTCTTCTCTTATTCTCACTCTGCAGATTCCATTCTTTCGCAATCTCACCTATTTCGTCTAAACATTATTTCCTCGGCCTTCCCCTTCCGCGCTTTCCTCTGACATTTCCTTTGTACACTTTTTCGTTAGTCGTTCATCATCCATTCTTTCGAGATGTCCTAACCATCTCATCGTACTTTTTTTTTACTTTCATACTCATATTCTCTCGAGGAAATAAAAGAAGTATGTAAGGACAGAAAGAAATGGCGGTTGATCTGTAATGTTGACGGCTAGGATTTATTAAATTGGAATTTGTTTTCTGTTTTAGTTTTGATGTCCATAAGTGTTGTTATTTATTGATTTTAAAAATGTAATTTGTCGTGTATAATCCTTGACTTATAGGTTGGTATGCGGCTGACCACCCATGCTGTAGAAATGGTTCACTTTGCCAATGTCACCCCTGTTTCAGGGATGGTCGGCAGGAGTTGCAGCGTGTATGTTTATTTGAGATTCGGGTTCTTATATTGTAGCACTACAAGCGCGAACTTAAACATGTCTGTTTTGGGAAAATGCATTTAATGTGAATCTCTAATGTTACTTATATTTTGCAATTTAGAGTAGATTAGATTAGATGAGACATGTCGTGGGGAGTACAAAAGTATGAAAGTTCTGTCGCGTAGACATTCTGTCGCGCGGACATTGTGTCGTTGGACATTCTGTCGCAGAGGTGTACGAGCTTGGTCGTCGCTACAAAACGCCAATACTCAAGCAAGACCCATTTGTGAACCATTTTTTTACAGTATGGGTGGTCAGCCTCATACCAACCTGTAAGTCAAGGAATAATTTTCTAATAAATAAGATTAAAAAATATATTTTTTACTAAAATATCAAAACGCGGAAAATCATTTCATAATTTCCCTATATTTTTCTAATTTTTTTAAAAATACCGTAGATTGCCGGTTTTGATTCTGCACGACTCAAATAGCCGCCAGACTGGCAGACAGAAAAAGTGCACGTCAAGCGCAATGAAAACACGACTGCAGTTTAAACTACACGTCTCTACTCGACCAAAGCGTTAGTTAAAATGTGAACGTAAACTAAAACAGCACACCTAGCGAGCGTTTTAGTGTTCCATAGTGTTTAGATAAGTTTTATACTCGAGGAACGTCTGAAGCAGAAGCGTCAAAATAACAATGTTCATGAGTGAGTGTGTCACGACAAAATGTCCACTGACAGAATGTCCAACGACACAATGTCCATGCGACAAAACATCCATGCGAATAATGCCCACCGACAAAATGTCCAGCGGCAGAATGTCCACTGACAAAATGTCCACCGACACTATTTCCACGCGACAAAATGTTCATGCGACAAGACGTCCATGCGAATAATGCCCACGGACCAAATGTCTAGCGGCAGAATGTCCACTGACAAAATGTCCACCGACACTATTTCCACGCGACAAAATGTTCATGCGACAAAACGTCCATGCGAATAATGCCCACCGACAAAATGTCCAGCGGCAGAATGTCCACTGACAAAATGTTCACGCGACCTAATGTCCATGCGAAAAACGGCCACAGACAAAATGTCCACCGGCAGAATGTCCACTGACAAAAAAACGTCCACCGGCCAACCTTTTCAGTTGAAGTGGGGGTTTCCCAGCTTCCGAGGAAGCTGGTACTCATTTATCTAGTGAAGGCAGAGTAAACCTTGCCGGTATTTAATTTGGGTGTTTGAAATAAACACCGAAACGAGAAATCATTTCTGACACCCTCGGTGGGATGCGAAACCTAGCTCACGGCATGGAATGCAAGCACTCTACCAACTTGGCTATCTTTACCCGTAAAAAAAATAGGTTCCACGCGCCAGATGAGACCCCTTCGGGCAAAACGCGTCAAAAAGTTGCTCTACATGTGTAGCTTAGTAACACCTTATCTGTACAAATCGATTTAAGATCCACTCTTGTCCGTCAATTGGTTCGGATAACTGACGCTCTACTTTACAGTAGAGCGTCGATTATCTGACTATCACATGTTTGCAAATACGCTAAAATTCAACTGTGAACTTTTGCACCGGAAGTATGAGTCAACGATAAACCGAGTACAATTGATGATAACATACGAGAAGTACATAGACCATGCGTGCATCCCGGTTATCGCTAAATGTTTCGGTGTCACGGCCTCTTAATGTCCAGACGGTCCGGCATCCGCATCAAAGTCTACCAGATAAGGAGAGAGAAAGAGATGGCACTGTACCCAAATACACTCCCCCATTTATACTTGCAAACCAGAGGTTCCCAAACTTTCATTTCTCAATTTCTCATAGACGTCTTCTTCATAGATTCGAAAATTCTGGGGTTCTGGTAGACCCCCTAAAAATTGTTGCGGCTTTTTGTCTAAAATATCGCCGACGGGGGGGGGCATGAAATTTTCAAAATTCATTTTGTCCGTAAAAATTCTGTCGACAGGGGGGGGGGAGGTAGATACGCTAGACACGTAGATACAGGGGTAGGCAATTTGATAGATGGGTGGCCACGAATTTGTATAATTCTTCGTAGACCCCCTCTTACGACTTGTAGACCCCCATTTTTATGTCAGGTCAATGTAGACCCCATCGAGTATCCTGTAGACCCCTAGGGGTCGATATCGACCACTTTGGGAATCAATGTTTAAACAGATAATAGGTACCTACGGAGTCGGTATATCACAATTCCATCCGGAATGACTAAATAATAAAATCAGCTCCATGCCATACGTGACAACAGCACGTGACATAACGACACATGACATAACGACACATGACAGAACAACACATGAAAGAACGACACATGACAGAACAACACATGAAAGAACAGCACATGACAGAACAACACAATGACAGGAAATCACAATGAAAAAATATCACTATGGCAAAACTTCACAGAAAATTACATCACAATGACAAAACAAACAAGACAAGATGTTTGTGACGTATTGTCTTGTGATGTTTTTTATGTGCCGTTGTTCTGTTTTAGGTATGTGATGTTTTGTCATGTGATGTAATGCCATTGCGATGTTCTGTCATGTGTCGTTTTGTCACTGTGCCGTTCTGACCTGTCACCAATTGCAAGAGTATGCAGGAGACACTCATATTCACAGATGACGTTATGAGAACCAGAAATTCTGTTAGGAGCGCATTTACCATAAGCTTTTTATGTCTTAGGGGGCCGTCCATAAATTACGTCATCGATTTTGGCCGATTTTCGACCCCTCCTCCCCCCCCTTACAATCATTCTATAGTCATTATCTAATGACCCCCCCCCCCCCCCTCTTGCTGAAATAATGGTTGAGCTTAATAATTAATAATGTTATATTACTTACATAATATTTTGTAGAAATTTGGAATTTACAAGAACGACGTCACTTTTGGTACTTGTACATCATTTGCCATCATCCGCAGACCAGACTCCCCCCCCTTAATGCGAATGACGTAATATAGGACAGCCCCTTAGTAAAAGAGCGATATTAATGAAAAAAAAGACCAGCGTGTTTATTGATAATTTTTTATCTAAATAATTATAAAAGTTAACAAACAAAAAAGTATTCGATATTGCAATGCTATAAGTGATGGATTGTCTTTGTTTGCGATATCAAAATAATAAACGCGAATGCACTTTCTCCGCAGTTGCATCATTTTCTGAAGCGGCGCTACAATGGGCGGCGGCAAATATGGTTCACCCAGCTATCAGTAAAAGTATTAAATAATCATTAAAAATTTATGCATTTTAAATCATTAAATAATGAGGCATTAACTTCATATGAAAAAACATCACATACCTTAAACAGAACATTCCATAAACGGCACATGAAAAAACATCACAATGTGATGTTTTTTCATGTCATGTCATGACGTTTGTGATGTTTTGTCATAGTCATGTATCTTCTGTGCTGTTTTGTCATGTGATGTACTGTCATTGTGATATCCTGTCATGTGTCGTTTTGTCATTGTGCCAATCTAATCTGTCACCAATTCATTCATATCCATCCCCTTTTTCATACTTTTTCTTCTTTTACTATAATCTATAATCTAAGTTGCAAAAATATATTGCATTTAAGGGATTCATACTAAATGCATTCCCAAAAGCAGACACGTATAAGTTCGCACTTACACATGCCGCATATGGACCTACAATATGAAACCCCAAATCTCAAATTAACATAAGCATTACAACTCTAGCCGACCATCCCTGCAACAGGGATGAAATTGGCAAAGTGAACCAATTTTTTTTACAGTATGAGTGGTCAGCCTCATACCAACCTATAAGTCGAGGAATTACAATGACTCAAATTAATAAGGTGAGACACTCTCGTTAAAAATGTGCGATATTGTGGTAAAAATAAATTCTGACATTTCCTTGTGTCGACAGTTAGGTAGGTACTATGATTCAATGCCGTACCACAATGATGCATTACTGTCAGACTCCATCATAGCGTTTAACAAAAAAATGTACTGAAATTGCAACAGCGCCTCTAGTGAGCGTTTTACTTTCAATACATTTATTATGAAAATTTAAACTTGCGAGTACTTTTACACAGCTAATAAGCATGATACCGAAGCACGTACATACACGTTATCAGTGTCTCTAGTATAAAGCATTGAAATTCACCTAGATTGCGGAAATTATAAAAATGTATGAAAATTAAATCACTCTCTAGGAGTGCCATCGTATATTTAATACACTTTTGATTTACACAACGTTTTATACTTGAGTAGTACAGAGTTGCAATGTGAGTCGCGTGTACGAGGCAATTAGTGCATGAGACAGACACTCGTTCCATTATAATCGTACTTGATATTATGTAACCGGAATTGTATCAGATACTTTTGTATTGAAAACCTTCGATGGTTAAACAGTAACGACTGACAGCCTCTAATCTATATTCTGAGTTGCAAAGATATACAACATTTAAGATTCATATTGAATGCATTGCCATAAGCAGACACTTAGATTAGTGAATGATAGAGAAATGAGTAAAGTATGTACGGTGGAAATGAAGCATTTGAGAAGCATGACAGGAAAAACTTTGAGGGATAGAGTTAGGAATGAATGGGTAAAAAAATAATGTAATTTGAAAGAGGATGTGAAAGTTCAAGTACAAAAGAATGTGATGAGATGGTTTGGGCATGTGGAAAGAATGAATGATGATAGACTTACAAAGTATGTATACTGACGTAGTGTGAAAGGAAAAAGAGAGAAGGGACGACCGAGAAAAGTATGGAGTGATCAGATTGAGGAGATTGTGAAAGAATGGGATATACAAAGTGAGCGTAAAAGAAGAAAATGCATGAAAAGGGTGATGGATATGAAGGAATTGAAAGAGGTATGTCAGGATAGGAAAAAATGGAGGCAACTCTGCAGAGGCTCTGGCCACCCCTAGCGGAATGGCGACAGAGTAACAGTAGTAGAAGTTCGCGCTTACACATGTCGCTTTGATAAAAATGCATAAAATCAACGTAAGGAATTTGCACATAGCTCGTGCGCTAGCAAATGTATCGAGAAAAAATAGATTGCAATTGAACAGCGAATCTAATCTAATCTAAGTTGCAAAGATATGTTACATTGGAGATTCGCATTACATGCATTCCCACAACCAGACACGCACAAGTTCGCGCTTGCACATGCCTTATGTGAACCTACAACATAAAAACCAAATCTCAAATGGACATACACCCTGCAACTATTGCCGTCCTTCCCTGAAACAGGGGTGACATTGGCAAAGTGATGACATTGGCAAAGCGAAACAAATTGTAAATGTGTATTTCTTTTTAAGTTGAGATATTTTATTCCCTCCAAGTAAACTGTTTCATTTAATATCATTTTTCATCGGTGTTATGGCCGAGGGAGTCGAATGGCTGATCCTTCTAGCGTATTTGGAATAGAATAACGCTGGTTCGATCCCCGCTTGGGTAATTTGACCATAACTTTAATTAATACGATGGTATTACTACCTGTTTCTGGCCAGACAGAATAGGTTAGTGAATTGGTGATGACCGGTCCGTAGTCCAGTGGTAACACTTCTGACTCGTAAATGGAAGGTTGTGAAGGGAAGTTGTTGGAGCACAAAAAATATACCCTTTAAATTTTCAAATAGGCTCTTCGCTGGGTTGAAACATTCATAAACCTTTACCAAAGACCGGTCACTAAAAGGTCCATCCAACCTTACAACAACTGGGTCTCGCTTGAGAATCGGCGTTTTCTACAGCGACGACCAAGCTCGCAGAGGGCTCTTGAGGTGTTATACACACAAAAACAGCGCTCACCAAATAAATCATCCTAATATTATTATCATATTATCCCCTGAGCGATCGGCCGGACCAAAGTAAACCGGCAATAAAGTAAAAAGATACATACATTTGGTACGTGTAACCCGTGATGTGCGTCCTGTTTTCCCAAGTCCCACGTCCAGATGACTGTGCGCCGGCATGTGACCGGAGTCGGCACTAATACTATATTTAATTGCAATAATAATAATAAACACAGAATTTATATAGCGCCTTTTATGACAATGTGTTACTACAAAGGCGCTTGTCCATATGATTGGACGAAGAGGTGAGTCATGAGACTTCTTTTAAATTGCGTCTCCAAATCCAGTTCCCTCAGTGTGTCAGGAAAAGCATTCCAGGTCATTGGAGCGGCTGCCTTGAATGCCCTGTCTCCAAAAACAGTGTGGGGTCTTCTTGCTGGGACTTCCAGGCAGCTGCTTCTTGATGCAGCTGACCTCAGTGTTTGTCCACGCAAGGTTCATCAATCATCATCATCATCATCATCATCGTGCAAGCCGGTGAAAACTATGATGAATAATGGTGCGCTAAAAAGGTGTCGGAGGCGTGGGCGGGGGGGAAGCGGGGAGCTTGGGGATTGCCCCCAACTCTATTAATAAAAGAGAGAACCGAGGTAAATATAGAAGCTAGGAGCTGCCGGCTTATGCACTAAACCAGTGATGGACAATGAACGGCCCGCGAAAGCGTTTTAATCCGGCCCACCGATGGTCCTTCGAGATGAATAGTATACGAGTATGGCTCACGATATTAGGGTTATTGCAGTGGTGGGGAAAACGGTTGAAAATACCATGGTTGTGTAGAGTACATTTCAAGGATCACAACTATATATTTTTTTAGAAGTAAAAATGACCACCCATGCTGTAAAAATGGTTCACTTTGCCAATGTCACCCCTGTTACAGGGAAGGACGGCAAGAGTTGCAGGGTGTATGTCCATTTGAGATTGGTTTTTATGTTGTAGGCTCACATGAGGCACGTGCAAGCGCGAACTTGTACGTGTCTGGTTGTGGGAATGCATGTAATGTGAATCTCCAATGTAACATATCTTTGCAACTAAGTAAAAATGACCACCCATGCTGTAAAAATGGTTCACTTTGCAAATGTCACCCCTGTTACAGGGAAGGACGGCAAGAGTTGCAGGGTGTATGTCCATTTGAGATTGGTTTTTATGTTGTAGGCTCACATGAGGCACGTGCAAGCGCGAACTTGTACGTGTCTGGTTGTGGGAATGCATGTAATGTGAATCTCTAATCTAACATATCTTTGCAACTTAGATTAGATTAGATTAGAAAATAATGATATCATTGATAATTTTCAAAAATATAATGCTGCTTAATGTTGCTTAACTTCGGTGATCTGATGAGAACCGGTGCTTTCAACCAAGGTATTGTCGTTGTAGAGTGCTTGCATTCTTTAATTATCCAACAAACAATCAGTTGGACATTCTGTCAATGAACATTGTTTCGGTGAACATTCTATGAGTGAACATTTTGTCGCGTGGATAATTTTCCCGTGAACATTGTGCCGTCGGACATTTTGTCTCGTGGACACTTTGTCGATGGACAAAGCGTAGGGTGGACATTCTGTCTGTGGACATTTTGTCATGGAACCATATTATTACCATAATCAGTTGAATGTATTGATTGCTTGTATTCCTTGACTGATAGGTTGGTATGCGGCTAACAACCCATACTGTAAAAAATGGTTCACTTTGCCAATGTCGCCCCTGCTTCAGGGAATGTCGGCAAGAGTTGCAGGGCTTATGTTCATTTGAGATTGGTTTTTTTTTATATTGTAGGTCCACATGCGGCATGTGTAAGCGCGAAATTATGCGTGTCTGCTTGTGGGAATGCATTAAATATGAATCTCAAATGATACATATCTTTGCAGCTTAGATTTAGATGGGTTGGTATGCGGCTGACCACCCATACTGTAAAAAATGGTTCACTTTGCCAATGTCACCCCTGCTTCAGGGAAGGTCGGCAAGAGTTGCAGGGCTTATGTTCATTTGAAATTTGTTTTTTTTTAATTGTAGGTCTACATGCGGCATGTGTTAGCGCGAAATTATGCGTGTCTGCTTGTGGGAATGCATTTAATATGAATCTCAAATGATACATATCTTTGCAGCTTAGATTTAGATTAGTTAAATATACCATTATTCTTATGCGCACGGCAGCCGCTGGTAAGTTTGTTAATGTGATTTATTGTTATTATTTATGTTGCTTTACTTTTTGTTATAAACTTATTCATTATTAAGATTAGGTTAGGTTAGGTTCATCAATTTGCACGGTGCCGTGTCTATAAGTTTGCAACTGTGCGAATAAAGTAAGTCAACTTCACCGTGCACTTAATTACAATCTAATCTAATCTAATCTAAGTTGCAAAGATATGTTACATTGGAGATTCACATTACATGCATTCTCACAACCAGACACGTACAAGTTCGCGCTTGCACATGCCTCATGTGAACCTACAACATAAAAACCAAATCTCAAATGGACATACACCCTGCAACTCTTGCCGTCCTTCCCTGAGACAGGGGTGACATTGGCAAAGTGAACCATTTTTACAGCATGGGTGGTCAGCCGCATACCAACCTATAAGTCAAGGAACACACACACACGACAAATTACATTTTATACATCACTAAATAATAATATCCAAATACAAAATATCCATTTACAAATAAAAAACAAATTCCAATTTAACAAACCCTAGCCGCCAACATTACAGATCAACCGCCATTTCCTTCTGTCCTTACATACTTCTTTCATTTCCTCCAGAGTCATAATTTTCTTCATACAGGCTCTTCTTTTATTATGACTCTGGATATTCCATTCATTCGCAATTTCGGATATTTGGTCCATCCATACCTTTCTCGGTCTTCCTCTACCACGACATCCATCTATTCTACCAACATATACTTTCTTCGTCAGTCTTTCCTCATTCATTCTCTCCATATGCCCAAACCATCTTAACAAACTTCTTTTAATCTTCACTTTCACACTTTCTCTTGCACCACATTCTTCTCTTACAAAATTATTCCTCACCCTGTCACTCCGTTTTTTCCCAATCATACTTCTTAGAAAGTCCATTTCAACAGTATGGACTTTGCTAGTTTCACTTTCATTCACCGTCCAGGCCTCGCTTCCATACATCAAGATGGGTAAAAGTATGCCACTGCGTACCGCCAATCGAGCATTTTTAGATATGTTTTGATTTTTGGCGATACAAGCTGTGGCACCCAGTACACACCTGCCCTTCATTACTCTTCTTTCAAATTTACATTAAGTTGTGTTTTCGTTAACACAGTAACTAGCTATGGATTATTTCACTTCAACACAACAATATATAATATTAAATGTTTATTAATTATATTTACCATATAAGTGGCAGATTTAAAATCAATTAAGTAGCTTGTTTGCATTTGCGAAATAGAAACAAATTTATGCAAAATTAATTTCTGTTCTATGACAAATTAAGTATGTTCTCATAGGTTCTGACTTAATAGCAAATTGAATTATTTATTCTGTTTACCTTTCCCAGACAAGTGAAATTATTTATTTATTGTACTTATATTTACTTATTTTCCCTACGATAATTCCTTATAGGTTTGTACAAGGCCAACCACCCATAATGTAAAAAATGTTTGAATTTGCCAACGTCACCACTGTTTCAGAGAAGCTCGGCAAGATTTACTCGGTGTAAGTTCATTCGAGATTTGGGTTTTTAAGATGTAGATTCACATGCGGCATGTGCAAGCGCGAACTTAGTCTGCTTGTAAGAATGCATATAATGGGGCTTCCACACGCTTGCCAACCCATCACAAGTCAAGCGCACAGTGTGTCGTCTAGAACATGCTAGCTGGACAAAATTTTGTCTAATGGACTAATTTTGTCCAGCTAGCATGTTCTAGACGACACACTGTGCGCTTGACTTGTGATGGGTTGGCAAGCGTGTGGAAGCCCCATTATGTGAATCCTCTATAATCTGAATTGCAAAGATATATTACATTTAAGATTTATATTAAGGGTATTCCCACAAGCAGACACGTTCAAGTTCGCGCTTAAACATGCCGCATGTGAACCTACAATATAAAACCCAATCCCAAATGAACGTAAGCCCTGCAACTACTGCGGGCCTTCCCTAAAACAGGGGTGACATTAGCAAAGTGAACCATTTTTACAGTATGGGTGGTCAGCCTCATACCAACCTATAAGTCAACGAATTTTGCAACTTAGATTAGATTAGAACTTATAACAGTGAACTAATGACAAGGAAGTGTTCATGAGGAACTTCTAGATTCTAGAAACAACAAGAATTTCACAAATTTAAGTAAGCCCTGCAACTATTGCAGACCTTCCCTGAAACAGGGGTGTGCCATTGGCAAAGTGTTCCATTTTTTACCGTACGGGTGGTCAGCCTCATGCCAACCTATAAGTCAACGAATTTTACAACTTAGATTAGATTAGATTAGACTAGAACTTATCACAGTTAGAGAACTAATAACAAGGAAGTGTTCATGAGAAACTTCTAGATTCTAGAAACTACAAGATTTTCACAAAAAAATTTAGTGCGTTCTCTCGTAGAAAATAGGAAAATAGGTGCATTTATCTGAGAAACTCATGTTAGCTTAATACGTCCACTCATTCAGTTTTAACATTAAGGTATCGATTTAATATTCAATACTCAATTGAGTATTAATATGAATGAGGAAAGACTGACGAAGAAAGTATACGTTGCAAGAATAGATGGATGTCTTGGTAGAGGAAGATCCGAGAAAGGTATGGATGGACCAAATATCCGAAATTGCAAATGAATGGAATATCCAGAATAAAGAAGAGCCTGTATGAAAAAGGTTATGACTCTGGAGGAAATGAAAGAAGTATGTAAGGACAGAAAGAAATGGAGGTTGATCTGTAATGTTGGCGGCTAGGGTTTATTAAATTTAAATTTGTTTAATGTTTTAGTTTTGATGGCCATGGATAAGTATTATTATTTATTAATTTAAAAAATGTAATTTGCCGTGTATGTTCCTTGACTTATAGGTTGGTATGCGGCTGACCACCCATGCTGTAAATATGGTTCACTTTTCCAATTTCACCTCTGTTTCAGGGAAGGCCGGCAAGATTTGCTGGGTGTATGTTCATTTGAGATTTGGTTTTTACGTTGTAGGTTCACATGAGGCATGTGCAAGCGTGAACTTGTACGTGTCTGGTTGTGAGAATGCATGTAATGTGAATCTCCAATGTAACATATCTTTGCAACTTAAATTAGGTTAGATTAGAATACTTCGTTTATACTGATATCTCCTTGATATCTACTTCCTTGTCGAGTACATTGTACGAACAAGTTTTTCGCTAACGGCCCGACCGAGCAGCCGTGACATTTCGTACCGCGTCTCGCTACAATGGGCCGGCACATATTACAATATTAATGTGAGCTCGCTGACATCCTCCATCAGTCACGGCTTGCATTGTTGCATGGGCTTAGGAGGCCTCGGAATCAGTGTGGGTACATGCATAGAGTAATGGGTGCAGGCATAGCCACCTATTGTTGACACGAGCCGCGAAAAAGGGAATTGCAACACTGTAAAATGAACCTAACAGCATAATTAGTTTTTCTTCCTTATGTACTCCATGAGGGTTAGAGATCATAAACGAGCAACTGTTACTGTAATTCTAACACCATTTCGCTATGTGTAACCAGAGACTCTTTTTTTTAAGAAATCCTTGTGCGGGAGATTCTCTAGATTCTAGAGACTCTAGGGGTCTATGAAACTTCTTGTAGTGCCGCAGAGGTGTACGAGCTTGGTCGTCGCTACAAAGCGCCAGTACTCAAGCAAGATCCAGTTGCTGTAAGGCTGGATGAACCTTTGGTGACCGGTCATTGGTAAAGGTTTGTGAATTTTTCAACCCAGCGAAGAGCAAATTTGAAAATATAAATGGTATATTTTTTGTGCTCCGCCGGGATTCGAACCCACAACCTTCCCGTTCATTGTTACCACTGAGCTACGAACCGTTCACCTCTGCAGATTTGCCTCCATTGTTTCCTATTCTTGCATACCTCTATCAGTTTATTCATATCCATCTACTTTTTCATACACTTCCTTCTTTTAAATTAGCTTTGTATATAATATCCCATTCTTTCCCCATTTCACCAATTTGAGTTCCAGTTCCTTTTAAGCAACATCAGACGTCGTATCGCCATTGCCAAATGTGCCATGTCTATGCTGGAAACGATACCCTGGAACGATAGGTTGTGATAGGTAGCTTGGAGGGAAAGAGAGGAAGTACGCTACTAGCTTCTGTAACATCGATCCACTTCATTTTAGAGTCATCGGCACGTCTCTGACCTAGAGGTTCTTGTTTTGTCGTGCCGTTGCTTTTACATCACGGGAAGGCCTTCCGCCAGTTGAAAAAATATAAAGCTTTGCATGAGAGTCCATGTGATGTTGGTCCTTCTGACACATACATACAGGACGGAATTGAGCATACATCTCTTTTTCTCACTCTGTTCCAGTCGTTCGCAATCTCATTAGTTAACTTCTTTATCCTTCTTCTCTTCTTCCTCAGCCTATCTCAATCCACTCCTGGACGTAAGACTCCTCCAATCCTCTCCATCTCTGTCAATCGGCTGCTGTGTTCAGTCATCTTCTGCCTGCCCTTCGTGTCGTCCAGCCACCTCAGTTGGGGTCTCCACACTCCTCGCTTAGACATCCTGGTTCACCACTGGACGATCGTTTTCGGCCACCTGTCATAGTCTTGCCTTGCAAAGTGACCTGTCCAGCGCCACTTTAAGCAGGCCACTCGCTGTATGACATTAGTGACCCCAGTGCGTCTACGGATCTCCTGGTTTGGAACCCTGTCTCTGAGACTGATTCCCAGCACTCTCCTTTCAATGTCTCTTTGGCACATCCTCAGTCTGTTGCCGCTATACTGAGTGAGCCTTTTTCTTTCATAGGTGGATATATACTGGAAGCACGTATGACTCAAAGACGCTACCTTTTAGATTAAGAGGCATTATCGTATGAAAATTAAATGTAAATGTAATTTATTATTCATATTCCTTGACTTATAGGTTGGTATGAGGCTGACCACCCATACTGTAAAAAATGGTTCACTTTGCCAATGTCACCCCTGTTTCAGGGAAGGTCGGCAAAAGTTGTGGGGCTTATGTTCATTTGAGGTTTGGATTTTATTTGTAAGTACACATTCAGCATTTGTAAGCGCGAACTACACTTGTTGGTTTGTGGGCATACATCTGAGAGCTTTAAATGAATATATCCTTGCAACTTAGATTATAGATCGTATCGTTATTTATCCTCCTCTTCTCTAGTTTCAATCCTGGGACTGTCTTGCAGCAATTTCTTTCACTCTTCTCCTCCATTCTTCCCTGTCTTGTGCGGCTCCTTTAAGGTCTGCATATGATGAGCAGCGCACGTCCACAAACAGTTCCTCCAGGTATTCTTGGCGTGGGCGTCCCCTAGAGTTTTTATCCTATAATTTATTATTTCTTAGCTGTAGAGCTTTTGCTTTTAGATTCTGCAGACTTGGGCATGGGACCTTCAGCCTCCCTTCTCTTGCCCACTTCCCTCCTCCTGCCCACTTCCCTCCTCCTGCTCACCTCCCTCCTCCTGCTCACCTCCTTCCACCAGCCCACTTCCCTCCCTCCTCCAGCCTCCTCCGGCACCGGTTCTGAGTACCACAGCCTTGCCCAACATTTCTGTTATGCAGAGACTTACGAAACATGTGGTTGTTGCAACACACACACATACACACACACACACACACACAGACTTGCTTGCAAGGCGCCGCTTATCACGAGTTTACTGATAGCTAAAACCTTATGCAGCCTTTTCTATTGTAAATCAATTAAGTAATTAGAAAAAATGTACAAAAATATCCATTGAATAAGAGTTTGAGGCTTACACGGCCGGCTGATGATGCTGGAGTGATGTTTTCCGGGATCTGTTGCCGTGGGCTGTGGGAGCTGGAGCTTCCGGACGTTTCGCCCATTTATACGATAGGCTTCTTCAGCGTGAAGTATGATGATGAAGATCTTGATGAGAACTGTGATGATCATCATCATACTTATATCTTCATCATCATCATACTTCACGCTGAAGAAGCCCATCGTAGAAATGGGCGAAACGTCCGGAAGCTCCAGCTCCCACAGACCACGGCAACAGATCCCGGAAAACATCACTCCAGCAAAATATACATTGTTTTCTAATCTTATCTAATCTAAACTGCAAGGATATATATCATTTAAGATTTATATCAAATGCATTCCCACAAGCAGACATGTATAATTTCGCGCTAACACATGCCGCATGTCCTTCCCTGAAACAGGGGTGATATTGGCAAAGTGAACCATTTTTTACAGTATGAGTGTTCAGCCGCATACCAACCTTGTCAAGGAATACACCTATCCTTGTCAAGGAATACAACGTAATTATGTGTCTGTGTGAGTCAGTGAAGTCTCTAGATGCAATCATTGTTTTTATAATAGATTTGTGAAGAGGAATGCAATATACCAACCTATTTTGCCTGGTCTTTATGCGAAAGCAGAAGCTAGTGTGCATGCAATGACGGCTTACACTTGAAGTGGCGGTTGGTTCTTATTTCTTGTCAAGGCTGAGTGTCTATCCCTAGCCGGTATTTTAATTTTGGATTAGAAATAAACACGCAAACGGAAAATCATTTATGACACGCTTGATGGGGATTAAACCCTAGCTTTCTGTCAAGGAATGCATTCTAATCATTGACGTTTCGACCTGACAATGCATCAGAGAAGATATTTGAAAAAATTAGATAATATTTTTATGTGCTCCGCCGGGATTCGAACTCATGACAGCGTTAACCATTGGACTAAGGACCAGTTTAATGTTATTGGTTACATAACAAAGTCGTCACTTCATGGAAAGGCGGCAAGAGTAGCAAAGCTTATGTTTGTATTTCCTTTTTAAAAGACCGGTCACAAAGGTTCACCAAGCCTTACAACAACTGGATCTAATCTAATCTAAGTTGCAAAGATACGTTACATTGGAGATTCACATAACATGCATTTTCACAAGCAGACAAGTACAAGTTAGCGCTTGCACATGCCGCATGTGAAACTACAACATAAAACCCAAATCTCAAATGAACATGCACCCTGCAACTCTTGACGTCCTTCCTTGAAACAGGGGTGACATTGGCAAAGTGAACCATTTCTTCAGCATGGGTGATCAGCCGCATACCAACCTATAAGTCAAGGAACATACACGACAAATTACATTTTTAAATCAATAAATAATAATATGTATGGACATCAAAACTAAAAAAAACAAAAAGGATCTTGGTTATATACACCTCTGCAACTTAGATTATAGAAAGGAAGAGTTTCTAATGATTCACAAATCAAAGCTTTAATTTGTATGAGTCATAGAATTACTTTAACTTCATAGAAAGTTGCAAAATTTTAATAAATCACAATTACGTAGGTGTATTGTTTATATTGTTGATAATTTAAATGTTGAAATGAAAGTGCGAGGTACCTACCTATTGTTTAAACAATACTCGGTGCTTTCATAAATTTTAACCTGCAATCAATAATCTAAGTTGCAAAGATATATACCGATACGTTTAAGGTAATACCGAATAAGTGACATATTAAGCTAACATGGATTTCTCAAATAAATTCATCTTTTTCCTTATTTTCTACGAGAGAAAACACTCAAGAAGTGTGAAAATCCTGTAGCTTAGAAGTTCTTCATGAGCGCTGTATTATAATTAGTTCACTCACTATGATAAGTTAATCCCAATAAAATGTTTTATATCCACGATTTCTCAAATCAGTGATTCAGCACTTATTCTAACCTATAAAGGGGCGAGATACACAAGCAGACACGTGTAAATTCGTCCATACACTGTTGCACGTGCTAAAAAAACGCTTATAAGCTACACATATAGCGTAACTTCTTGCCGCGTTATCCCCGAAGGGGTCGCATGTGGCGAGTTGAACCTATTTATTTTTACAGGTATGGAAACCGGCCTTAAGCCAACCACTTCAGTTGAAGAGGGGGTTTCCCAGCTTTCAAGGGAGCTGCTACTCATTTCAAGTGAATGCTGAGTGAACCTTGCCCGTATTTTATTTTGGTTTTGAAATTAAAATTGAAACGGGTAATCATTGTGGGCATGTGGAAAGAATGAATGATGATAGACTGACAAAGTATGTACCTATACAAAGAAAGTGTAAAAGGAAAAAGAGGGAAAGGACGACCGAGAAAAGTATGGAGTGATCAGATTGAGGAGATTGTGAAAGAATGGGATATACAAAGGGAGCGTAAAAGAAGAAAATGCATGAAAAATTTGATAGATATGAAGGAATTGAAAGAGGTATATCAGGATAGAAAAAAAATGGAGGCAACTCTGCAGAGGCTCTGGCCACCTCTAGCGGAATGGCGACAGAGTTACAGTTACAGTATTTCTGACATCCTCAGTGGGATTCGAACCCGAGCTCTCGGCATAGTATGCGTATGCATGCACTCTACCGAGTCTTAAATATTATTAAATTATTACCAGCCCGCTTGGGAGCTGGAAAAAATCCACTTCAACTAAAGAAGTTGGCGTAAGGCCCCCTTATATGTAAAAACAAATAAGTTCACTCGCCACATACGAATTCGGGGTTAAGGTTATACGAGAGCTTAAGAAGATTATTAATATCGGGACTAAAGAACCTCTTTAATTGTTTTATGAAACTAAAATCGTAATTTTATGTCAAATAACTTTGACTCATCAGATTAGATGGCGTTACTCCCCAGCGTTTTAGTTTTTATAAACTTTTGGATAAACGCTATGGTTGTGTAAACGCTTTTAGAATTCACCGGTAGGGCTTAGAAACTTTTATTTAGCCATTTTGTGTTTCTTTTTCATAATACATCAAAAAAATCCTGACTTTAATTAAAAGCAATAAGTTGTACATTTTTAAAATAAAAGTATTTACTTTATTTCGAAATAAATTAATTTATTATTTGTTACACATTTCATTTTTCACAAAATTGTATAGAAAGTAACACAACGCTCCTTGAGAGCGTTTTACTTTTTATATAATTAATTGTGAATCTTCAGATAAAAGATTCAGCACACATAATAGTGTTGTATGAGTGTTGTACACAAACTGTAACAATTTATTGCATCTTGAATACAAACACGGATTTGTGTGCAGAGCATTATTTTTATTTACCAGTGCGACGTTCTGCTGTTCTGCCCTGCTTACCAAAAAGGAAGTATCTGCAAAATATTTGTTTTGAGATAATCTACTTCAAACTTGAGTTTGTTGGGCTAACTTATTTAAATTTAAAGATTTCAGTTTCAATTTTTTACCATGGTTTTTGTGAGTGACCTTTTACGTATAACTATTAAAAAATATGAAAATAAATTAAAAATTCATAAAATTATAACACTTACTGCTTTTTGGTTATAAGAAAAACTAAGCATAAAAGCAGTAAGTGACAGATACTACTTTTTTTCTTAGCAAATGTACAATGAAAGAGGCAGTAAGTGCTTTATTTCTGCTTAAAGTGATTTTTATAGCAATGAAACAAAGCAGGTTAACTTAAATAATTTACTTATCTAATCTAAGCTGCAGAGATTTTTATCAATTCTAATCTAATCTAATGTAAGTTGCAAAGATATGTTACATTGGAGATTCACATTACATGCATTCTCACAACCAGACACGTACAAGTTTGCGCTTGCACATGCCTCATGTGAACCTACAACATAAAAACCAAATCTCAAATGGACATACACCCTGCAACTCTTGCCGTCCTTCCCTGAGACAGGGGTGATATTGGCAAATTGAACCATTTTTACAGCATGGGTGGTCAGCCGCATACCCAACCTATAAGTCAAGGAACATACACGACAATTTAAATCAATAAATAATCATTTCTATGGACATCAAAACTAAAACAAATTCCAATTTTATAAACCCAAGCCGCCAACATTACAGATCAACCGCCATTTCTATCTTTCCTTACATACTTCTTTCATTTCCTCCAGTCTTTGGTAAAGGTTTGTGAATTTTTCATCTCAGCGAAGAGCAAATTTGAAAATATAAATGGTATATTTTTTGTGCTCCGCCGGGATTCGAACCCACGCCCTTCCATTCTTGCCACATATACTTTCTTCGTCAGTCTTTCCTCATTCATTCTCTCCATATGCTCAAACCATCGAGTATGTAGTAGTTATGTAATATTATATGGAAAGAAGTACTTAAGCAAAATATTATTTTTTTTGAGATACGAGGTTTTGAAAGTAAGGCGACGATATTCTGACACCGCGAAATAATTTATGTTTTGCTAATGAATCTTTCTAGTGGAATACCTGTATATACGTATTTTACTAAACCACAGCCACTCGTGCATTTCCGTCGATATACGAAGATATACGAGTATACCCGAAGTGTAAAATTCTCGTAACTATAGGAAATAGACCGCATGCTAAAAATGTATCGAATCTTAAACAGCATCTCGAGCTGGCGTTTTGGTTTTCATGCATTTTTGTACCTGTTTGGTCCAGTTTTAACGTAAACGCTTGAACTCCGTTACACCTAAATTTCGGACTCATGATTTTTTGGTCAAAAACGGAGGAGATATTATATTTAAAGCCAGTTCACGAATCCGCCACAGTTTATCCGTGGCGCCAAAGACTGGATCATTTTTTGTATGAAAATCTTTCTTTTTCCATTATTAATTATAAATTAGAGGAGAAAAAATAAAACAAGTAATGCATTGAAAACATAAAAAATATCACTTCAAATCCTAAAAGGAAAATAAACCATTAAAAGACGACTTTAGCTACAATATCGTATGCAAAATTTGGGTACTTTTTAAATAATCATAAAAAATCAACGAAAAGTAAAAAAAAACAACTAACAAGTAGAAAAAATAAAACTAATCAAAATGAATGTTTTGAAATAAAAAAAAGTTAGGATTTATTCATAAGAACAGTGGAAATCTCCATTTAAGGTATCTCCGTAAATAAAATTATTTTGAATTGGTATTTTATGGAAAAAAATACCTTATTTTATGTGTTAATTTAAACTGGAGAAAAAATACTGCCTTACCATTCAAAATATGGGTTATTTCGGTCATCAAAGTTGGGCGCGCTGACCTCTCAATCACCCTTAATGCGTATTTAATTGCGTTGCCTTTTCGTGATGTAGTCACTACAAGGTCTGCGTTGCGTAAGGCTGCTCCCCTTACCTGTGTAGATAAATTAATTCCACATGAAACTAGTGTTGAATGATGAAGAAAAAACTGCAAAATGTTTAGTTCCGTATATGTACTGAGAGATACAAAGCGACCTCGCACTTTTTCCTTTGTGAGGTCGATCACGTACATGACAATAATCAAAACGTGACCAGTTTTTTTTTTAAATATATAACATTTCCTATGAAAAAAATAGGAAATTTCGTTCTCTAAAAGTCACGCGTATACACCACATTCTTTGAGAAAATAAATAAGGTTCCATAGGGTACCTACCGAGGAAGGAATGGAAAGACCAAATAGGTGAGATTGCGAAAGAATGGAGCCTGCACAGTGAGAATAAGAGAGGAGTATGTATGAGGAAAGTGATGGATGTTGAAGAGATGACAGAGGTATGCAAGGACAGAAAAAAGTGGAGACGCATCTGCGAAGGTTTCAACTACCCTTAGTGGAACGGCGGCAGGGTACAGTACAGTACAGTACTCTTGTTTCGGAGAATGTCGGACTTCAGTTCATTTGAGATAGGGGTTTTATGTTGTAAGTCCACATGCGGCATGTGTCAGCACGATTTTCTACGTGTCTGCTTGTGAGATGTAGGTAATATGAATCTTAAATGTGATATATCTTTGCAACTTAGATTAAAGATAAATACCGAAGTGGATTAAATTGAGTCTAGTTAGTTAGATAACTCAAATTATTTTTTTGCAACGTAGTACTTTAGAAACCAAATCTATTTGCCTTTACCTAGTAGCTTAGATAAGATTAGATTAGTTCACGCGACTGAAAACAGGAACGGTGTATGCAATATATATTTGCAGCTTAGATAGGACATTAAATGGAAATACCACTTTTAACAGTATATCTGATCAGCCTCATAACCATATTTTTTATCAATAATCGTCCAAAAACCGTCATATAAATATTGTAATTTTTTTTTGTTAAACATCTCAAATAACAGGTCTCATGAATAAATAATCGTATAAATAAATAGGTTTTTTTGGTTTTATTGATGCGCGGCCGGCATACACGTTGACTTCCGTGAGCAGGATCACAGACCGGCCGAGAAGGTTAGACTATTGACCAGTGATGGCCAACTGTTTTGTCTTTAGTTTAAATATGACAGGTTTAAACTTAACTCTGGGGCAGACTCTTTCATTTCAGAATATTCATTACTTCTTGCGTCTTCGATTTCCGCCGAGGGTTTCATAAATGATTTCTCGTTTTGGTTTTTACTTCAAACCCAAAATAAAAATCCCGGTAAGGTTTACTCAGCTTTCACAAGAGATGCGAGCTAGCCCTCTCGATACCTGGGAAACCTCAACCGCAAATTTTAGTTGAAAGTCAAATTTTAGTTGGATTTGAAAGTAAAGGTTCGAAAGAATGTGATGAGGTGGTTTGGACACGTAGAAAGAATGGATGATGAAAGACTTGAGTAAGCACGAACTTACACGTGTCTGCTTATGGAAATGCATGTAATGACTCACAGTACGTTCGGCGGATAAGGGCGCAAAAACGTTAGTGAGCGAGCCCACTAGGAGAGTATCCACAGTCTTCGGAAATCGAGCGTTCGCCGTGGCGGGTCCCTCCTCCTGGAACCTGCTGCCATCTGAAGTCCGAGGCTCAAACACAGAAAATTTCAAAACAAAACTGAAGACACACTACCTAGCTGCGCTAATGCAGCGAGCGCCCTTGGAGTGACAGGGTTTACGAAACGGCGCTATAAAAAAATCATCATCATCATCATGAATCCTAAATGTCGTTGCTACTTAGATAAAAGATGTAAAAGTGCATAAACAGAGGAAATGTGAAAGGGAAAAGAGGAAAAGGAAGACCGAAAGTGTATTGCTCAGATTGGTGACATTGTGAAAGTATGGGGTATACAAAGCGAATATAAAAGAAGGTAATGAATGAAAAGGGTGATGGATGTGAACGAATTGAAAGAGGCGAGCAAGGATACAATCGAATGGAGGCAAATCTGCTGATACAATTCCCCCCTAGATTGTTTTTGTCTCTGTGTCACTTATAGCACACATCCCATAGGTTATTCTTCACTGCACCTGTTTTTGCCATAAGAATGGCAATACTGGACAGTAGATAAAATACATACAGATGTATACGATGTGTAGACAGAATTATGATACAAAGTAGACGCTTTTTGCTACCAAAATATACAATAATAAAAAATCATGAGTATTCTCAAATTTCAATCGATAACTATACGTTCCCCAGTGCTTAATTGGCTTACCTGCCATTTGATTTAAACATGAAATTTCAATAGGATTGTCTTCACAATCTGAGCTGAGAAAAAAACGTAAGACACGATAATGTGAGAGTTGTTTTCAATATTTTTTAAATCAATCTCCACTTTACACGTTGGTACAGTACACATACAAACATTGCTCATGTGAAACTACCTCTGATGGACATAAGACAAACAAGAACTTAGGTGTCGCATAGCAGATATTGTGTTACTGACAAAATAAATACTGCAATAAAAAAATTAAATAAAAAAATACCTCAATGCAGTAATAAAACGTGGGTGGGTCCAAATACTTTTTTTTTAGAATTTCGATTTTACACTATTGGTTCACTTAACCAATATCACCTCTGTTTCAAAGAGGGGTCGGCCAAAGCTTCAGGGTTTATGTTCATTCGATATTATTTTTTTTACAAAAAAATATTTGTGAAGAGGAATGCAATTCATCAACCTATTCTGCCTTGTATTTCATTCATTAATAATTTACTGACCATGTCACTCCTCTATTGCAGAATCTTCACTGGCTGCATGTCCCGGAGAGAGTGGAATACAAAATGTGCCTGTAGGTATTTAAATCACTCAGAGGAACGGCCCCTTCTTACTTAGCCGAACTATGTAAGCTTGACGAGATTTTTGATAAGCGGTGCACTCTTCGCTCGGCGCAGAGTGGTGCTATCAACAAGCTGAAAATGCCATCTCGACGGAGCAGAACGGGCTTTGGGGATAGGGCGTTCAGTTCGGCGGGACCGTTGTGCTGGAACCGGCTGCCTTTGAAGCTGAGGACGGAAACCAGCGAGGAGCGCTTCAGGAAGGAGCTGAAGACCACCATCTTCACAAGAAGAGAGTGAGCGGTGGGCGCCCTTGGGGTGGCTGGAGCCACTAAACGGCGCCCAAAAGAAGTCATCCAAATATATATAATAATTCATTATTGTTTATTTTAATGAATTATTAATTCATAATTACCCAATTACATCTGTTGAACCAGGGTCAAAGTTATGGTCAAATGACCCAATCGGGAATCGAACCAACGTTATTCTATTATGTACACTTGGCTCCCTCGGCCATAACACCAAGAGACAAAAAAAAATCGGGAAATCATCTAAAACGCAATTAAACTAAACACATAGTGTATCTTCTTGCCTGCTTTATCCCCGAAGAGGTAGCATGCGGCGCGGCGATTCGGGACCTATTTATTTTTAAGGGTAAGGTGGTCGAACTCACACCAACTACTTCGGTTGAAGTGGGAGTTTCCCAGCACACGAGAGGACTGCTTCTCATTTCTTGTGAAGGCTGAGTACACCTTGCCGGTATTTATTTTAGGTTTGAAATCAACACCGAAAGGGGCTGTCCATATATTACGTCATTCGCATTAAGGGAGGGGGAGTCTGGTCTGCGGATGATGGCAAATGATGTACGAGTACCAAAAGTGACGTCGTTCTTGTAAATACCAATTTCTACAAAATATACAAAATATTATGTAAGTGATATAACATTATTAATTATTAAGCTCATCCATTATTACAGCAAGAGGGGGGGGATCATTAGGATAAAGACTATAGGATGATTGTAAGGGGTGGGGGGGGTCGAAAATCGGCCAAAATCGATGACGTAATTTATGGACGGCCCCAAACGGTAATGTTGAAACCTAGGCATCTTGGCTTGAACGCAAGCATTCTACCAACTGAGCTATCGACAGTATCAGAAGTTTTATAATATAAAGTAATCAATTGTAAGTAGGTCAATTGGAAGCAGATTTCTAAGAAATATGACAAATAAAAACTTGAAGAATTCAAACGATCAAATTTCATTCATGTTGGATAAAAAAAATTATATTGAGGATATGCAAGTGATTTTTAAGTATTGTAACACAAACGTCAGAGTGAGTTTGAGATTTTCCGAATGCAATATTTGCATTTTAAAAAGATTAAAATCAGCAGGTTTTATTAATTTCTTGAGCATACGAAATATAAAAGTGTCTGGACATCATTATTTTTTTTTAATTAACTAAAAACTCATTTCAAATTACAGTTCATCTTTGAGTGGGATGGAACCAAAGTAGGAAATCTAGGATATTTTTCGGAAGTACGATATTTATAACGACGGACATAAGCGAAGACGGACAAGAGCTATGGGAGTTGGCGCATTAGAAAGAGCGGATAATTTCAAGTAGGATAGCATTCATAACTCATTTTTGACCAAAATGTCGCTTATTACTGCCTTTTAACCGTTGATATTTTTTTATAAAACGCACTGGCTGATTTTGAATGATCTCTTTTATGCTTGGGGTAAAGTTACACATTTGAGGCGTCAATTTTCAAATGCTGATGCAAGAATTTAGCACGTAATTATTCTGCCGACATGCGATCTTAACCCTCCGTCGGTCGCACCTGTGCAAAAAAAGCACACTTAGTGTTTTTTGCGAAATTCCCCGATTCAAAGACGACAAAATATGACGCCCCCCTCCTCAGTACCCTTCTGACTCGAAGACGTCTTCCAGCCCATACCTCGCAGAAGTTCCTGCACCTTCACAGCGAGCGGAGATGTAGCAAGTGGCCAAAAATGCACATGGTCCACAAAGCCAACTTTTCCTGAAGAGCCTGAATCAATGGAACCTGAAGAGGAATGAGCTCACTAGGATTAAATTAAACTATTTATGTGTTTTTTTGGTGTTTTACTTCCAATTAGTTTAATATTTTGTCTAAATTATATTGTAACTGGGGTTAACTGGGGGTCAAAAATGGTTATTTTGTGGTAAGATAATAAAACACCTTTTTTTTAATTTTCTTTATCTTAATTCCTTAATATAGGACCTAAAGAAAGTCAGTGAGAAAGGACGTTAATAATAATAATATTAGGATGATTTATTTGGTGAGCGCTGTTTTTGTGTGTATCACACCTCAAGAGCCCTCTGCGAGCTTGGTCGTCGCTGTAGAAAGCGCCAATTCTCAAGCAAGACCCAGTTGTTGTAAGGTTGGATGGACCTTTCAGTGACCGGTCTTTGGTAAAGGTTTATTGTAATGTATAATTATGATATGATTATTTAGAGTAGGTAATATCATATATAAGGTAATGTATTATTGTAATATAATATTATTAGAGATTATTATTGCTTCACTGGTCAGTCTGGTTTTGTCTCTCGCCTTGTAAACACTGAAATGGAATAATACATCACATTGAAACCAAGACTCATCTGTTCGTCTGATTGATATCCCCCATCCACAATAAACATCCCCAAAATACATCACAGTGGCGCAGTCAGGATAAAGAAGAACCATATAAAACGGGATAAAAAAAAATTTTTTTGGAAGAAATAAAATAATATTGTTGCAAGAGCAACATGTGGGAATCTTCGAGAAGGAAGAAGGATCTGAAGACTGAGGATCACGAAGCCAGCTGAGGCGAGGTTGCTGCAGGGAGAACTGGAAGAAGTCTGAAGAGAAGGAGCGGTTTTCTTCAAGAGGAAGAGAACTCACGGAGCCAAGAGGAATCGCTGCAGGGAGTTACTGCAGCGGTTTTTTTTTTCAAGAGGAGAGGATCCAACTGGGGCGGAGTGCTGCAGGGAGTACTGCAGGAGCTGGGAGCCTTGAGGGTCGGTTTCCTGGAGGTGACTGCTGCAGGGAGTGGAAGCCACTTTCTGAGGGTCACGTAGGCGTTTCCTGGACTGTCGGACGCAGAAGCAGATAAGATTTTTGTTTTCTTTCTTTCTGCCGTTTCAGACTATGGAGGGAACACTGAGGAGTCTAAGTCCTTTTTGCCATAGGACTGGAGATTGGGATGTCTTCAGACTTCGGCTCGACCAAGTCCTCATTTTGTATGATGAGAAGTTTTTAACTGAAGAACGCAGAAGGGCTGTTCTATTATCGTCTCTCACCAAGGAGACTTTTCAGACGGTGTCTGATCTATGTTTTCCGAAAAAGATTTCGGAGGCAAAATTCGAGGAGTTGATTGATATTATTGGGGGTCATTGTGGGGTAAAAAAAAATATATTTGAGTATAGGGAGTCATTTTATTCATGTAAACAGCTCGAAACCGAGTCAATTAAGGATTATATAGCTAGATTGAAAAAAATTGCGGTAGACTGTAAATTTGAGAATAGATTGGAGGCAAATTTGAAGGATATATTTTTAATAGGTATCAGACAGAACAAAATAAAGCAGAGAATATTTTTAAAAGCAACGGAATTGAAATTATCTGAATGTGTAGAATTAGCGAGAACAATGGAACATTTGTGTGGTCAAAACAATTCAGAAAGTATAAATTTAATGAGTTCGTGTAATTCGAGGGATTCCACAGAAACTCGGAAGTCAAGGGATAGACAGCGAAATTCTGAAATCAAGCGAAATAATTCAAATGATAGTAAGAAATCTATTTTTAGACATGCAAGTATTTCAAGTGATAGGAATAATAATTATAAATGCTTTAACTGTGGTAAATTCGGTCATAAACAAAATGCATGCAAGTTTTTAAATAAAGATAATAAAAATATTAAATGCTTTAAATGTAACAAATCTGGTCATTATGCAAATAAATGCAAGTTTCGAAGAATAAATACAATAATGGCCATTAATGAGATGGATGGTCCCATTTTTTTAAACGTAAAGGTAAATGATACAGATCTAAAAATGATTTTAGATACGGGTTCTGGGGTGACTATTATTCCTTGGCACATATTTAATGAACATTTTTCAAATATTAAGTTAGAACATTGTGATTTGAAATTATCAAGCTATGATGGTACTCAATTACAAGTAAAAGGTCGTAAGTACATGAGAGTAGAATATCAAGGAAGTAAAGAGTACATAGAAATAATTGTTGTATATAAAGGGTCGTCTTCTTTATTAGGTCGGAATTTTTTGAATACTTTTAAAATAAATTCATTCAATGTTAGCGATAATATTTATTCAGTAGGAAATAATAATACGAATTATAATGCAGATTTTTTTTCTAGTATGAGAAAAAAATATCCAGCTGTTTTTGAGAGTAAAGCAGGTACTTTTAAAAATTTTGAAGCGGAGATAGAAGTTATAAAAGACTTTAAGGCAAAATTTGTTAACCCGAGGCCAATTCCTTTTAATTTGAGAATAAGGGTAGAAAAAGAAATAGATCGCATGTTACAAGAAGGTATTATTGAGAAAGTAGAGACTAGTGAAATGGCAAGTCCAATAGTGATTGTGAAAAAAAAAAATGATGAAATCAGAATATGTGCCGATTTTAAAAATACTTTGAATCCAATGTTAAAAAAAATAAAGTACCCGTTACCTAGAGTAGAAGATTTAATAAATAGAGTAAATGGAGCAAAATTTTATGCAAAATTAGATTTGAGAAATGCTTTTTCTCAAATTAGGTTGTCGGAGGAGTCGAGAAATCTTTGTGTGATTTCGTCACCATTTGGGTTATTTAGGTACAAGGTACTTCCTTTTGGTCTCACGACGTCACCAGCGATATTTAGCAGAGCTTTATATTCGGCAATTCAAGGGTTGGATGCGATAGCATTTATGGATGATTTGTTAATTTATGGGAATACATTGCAAGAATTGGAGAAGGCAACGGAAGAGGTAATTAAGCGTTTAGAACGTAGTGGATTTAGTGTTAATTTACAAAAATGTGAATTTGGGTTGACAGAAGTTGAATATTTGGGATTTCAAATATCGAGGGATGGTGTGAAACCACTTCAACATAAAGTTGTTCCGTCAAAGGATAATAAAGCAGATTTTTTGTCGAGGTTACCAATGAGTAGTACGGATAATGAGGGGGAAGATAATATTGAGATCATAAATGAGATAAACATTGAGGACGTTGAAGGAGAATTTTTAAACTGTATTGCAGTAGAAACAAATTTAAATGTAGAATGCATCAAGGAAGCATCTCGTAATGACAAGGTCATTTGTGAGATAAAGGAGTATTTAAAAACAGGGTGGCCAAATAAATCCAAAATGACAAATGGATTGGTAAAATGGTGGTTTTTAAGAGAAAAGTTAAGCGAATCAAATGATTGTTTATTTTATGAAAACAGATTGGTAATACCATTGGCATTAAGGGAAGATATTTTGAAGTTTATTCACAAATCTCACATGGGAATTGTAAAAACGAAAACTTTGGCTAGAAATTATTTTTTTTGGTTAGGGATGAATACAGAAATTGAGAAAACAGTGAGAGAATGTACACAATGTGCAAGAAATATGGGATCTCCAGATAAAGTCGAGTTGAAAAGTTGGCCGGTAGAACAACATATTTGGAAAAGGATACATTTAGATTTTTTCGGGCCGCTAGCAGGAAAATATTTTTTAGTCGTAGTAGACGCAGCATCAAATTGGATAGATGCTGTAAAAGTTGATAAAATTGATGCAAGGCATACAATTAGAGAGTTGAAGAGAATATTTTCAGTGTTAGGTATTCCAAGTTGCATTGTAACGGATAATGGTACGGCATTTACATCAGTAGATTTTCAAAGGTTTTGCAAAAATTTAAATATTAAGCATTTAACTTCAGCAGTAAATCACCCAGCGTCAAACGGTTTGGCGGAGAATACGGTAAAAACAACAAAAAGTTTTTTAAAAAAAATTATGAAAAATGGTATGTTTCCTAACGATTATGAAGATAAGCTTTTGGAATTTTTAGTAGATCATAGAAATGCACCATCATTAGCAACAGGGATGGAGCCGAGCGTGCTTATGATAGGTAGAAAAATAAGATCCATTTTTGATACAGTAGTGCCTGGGGAGAAATCATTTAAAAAGACGGGGAGAAAGGTATGTGTTTTTAAAAAGAGAAATCAGGAAAATCAACAAAGGAATTACAGGGGAAGAAAGATTAAAGGACTATTCAGAATTGGACAAAAGGTAATGACTAAGGATTTCAGAAATGTAGGGAAGTGGGTTCCATGCATTATATTTAAAACATTGGGAAACAGGATTTACTTGGTAAAAGCTGGAAATCAGATTTGGAAAAGACATCATGATCAGATTTCCGGAAGAAAGGTGTCTTGGGAGGATGAGTCTGACAATGACCTGGGGTTGGGTCAGCTGTTGGATGAGGCAGGACAGATCTCTAATGACTCGGGTGTTTCCAGGTTCCAACCATGGTCGGAGCGCCTGCGTCCGAGGGGGGAGAACCGCCTGCGGTACCCAAGATGAAAGAAGATGAAATTGTATAAGATATAATTTTTATTGATATAATATGTTATAATGATAAGTATGATAAGTATGATATAATGTAATGTAGATTCGTCATTTAGTGAGGGAGGTGTAATGTATAATTATGATATGATTATTTAGAGTAGGTAATATCATATATAAGGTAATGTATTATTGTAATATAATATTATTAGAGATTATTATTGCTTCACTGGTCAGTCTGGTTTTGTCTCTCGCCTTGTAAACACTGAAATGGAATAATACATCACATTGAAACCAAGACTCATCTGTTCGTCTGATTGATATCCCCCATCCACAATAAACATCCCCAAAATACATCACATTTATGAATTTTTCAACCCAGCGAAGAGCACATTCGAAATATAAATGGTATATTTTGTGCTCCGCCGGGATCCGAATCCACAACCTTCCATTTACGAGTCCGAAGTGTTGCCACTGGACTATAGACCGGTCCAAGATGCCAACGACACGCGGTGTACCAGAGCGGTCACCCATCCAAGTACTATCCGCGCCCAATGTTGCTTAACTTCGGTGATCTATGGGAACCGGTGCTTTCAACATGGTAACGTCGTTTACCCCAAAACCAAGGGAAATGGGAGTAACAGCAATATGAAATTGTGTGCTTTTTTGGCACATTGCGTCCGAACGAAGACACTAAAAGGTTGCGACCGACGGAGGGTTAAATCAAAACAATTGTATTCCTAGAAATAGCAATATGTCACTTTGTGCTTGTATCATCTATCAGCATGCACCAACAGCAACGGTGGAAATGAAGCATTTGTGAAGCGTGACAGGAAAAACTGTGAAGGATAGAGTTAGGAATGAATGTGTACAGAAAGAATGTAATTTGAAAGAGGATGTGAGATTTTTAAATAATGAAAAAACGGATTTTACTGACCGTGCAAAATAGAAAAACGATTTTCTCTACGTTTCGTCGGAGTCATATCCGACGTCCTCAGGAGACGTGTGTCCTCTACATGGAGGAACCACGAACTGTTGAATTATTGTTGTTTGATCGAGGCCGAAGGTTGTAGGTATTTTTATGTAATTTGTCATGTATGGTCCTTGACTTATAGGTTGTTATGCGGCTGACCACCCATACTGTAAAAAATTGGTTCACTTTGCCAATGTCACCCCTGTTTCAGGGAAGGACGGCAAGAGTTGCAAGGCTTATGTTCATTTGAGATTGGGTTTTTATATTGTAGGTCCACATGCGGCATGTGTTAGCGCGAAATTATACATATCTGCTTGTGGGAATGCATTTTATATAAATCTTAAATGATATATCTTTGCAGCTTAGATTAGATTAGATTAGATTAGATTCGGAGATAAATCCATAGATGTCGCTATAGCCCCAGTTGTACAGAAGGACGATATTATGTCTTCTTGTGAGGATGTGAGAGTTGAAGTACAAAAGAATGTGATGAGATGGTTTGGGCATGTGGAAAGAATGAATGAAATAATGTCAAGCTTTGTGTTGCGAGTGTACTTAGGCCCGGTATTTTCAACGTTAGCATAGCGACTTTATACTGAATGAAAAATACGCGCTTATTATAATCATGTGGGTATTTTTTTGGGCATGTGCAAAGAATGAATGATTATGGACTGACCAAGTATATATACAGAGGAAGTGTGAAAGGAAAAAGAGGTGAGGGACGACCGAGAATGTGGAGTGATCAGATTGAGGAGATTGTGAAAGAATGGGATATACAAGGTGAGTGTAAAAGAAAACAATGCATGAAAAAGGTGATGGATATGAATGAATTGTAAGAGGTATGTAAGGATAGGAGAAAATGGAGGCAGCCCTGCAGAGGCTCTGGACACATGTAGGTTGGTATGCGACTGACCACCGATGCTGTAAAAACATCATTCACTTTTGCCAATGTTACTCCTGTGTCAGGGAAGGTCGGCAAGAATTTCAGAGTGTAAGTTCATTTGAGATTTGGTTTTTATGTTGTACGTTCACATGCGGCATGTGCAAGCGCTAACTTGTACGTGTCTGCTTGTGAAAATGCATGTAACGTGAATCTCCAATGTAACATATCTTTGCAACTTAGATTAGATTAAATTAGTAAGTTCACATGCGGCATGTGCAAGCGCGAATTTATACGTGTCTGCTTGTGAGAGTGCATACATTATGAATCCCAAATGTTACATATCTTTGCAACGTAAATGAGATTAGACTGCATGGGAGTGCTCCGGGGTACCTGATGGAGCTGGTGTCTCCAGCAACTACAACCTCGCGCAGACAAACACTGAGGTCAGCTGCATCAAGAAGCAGCTGCCTGGACATCCCTGCAAGAAGGCCCCGCACTGTTTTTGGAGACAGAGCATTCAAGGCAGCCGCTCCAATGACTTGGAACGCTATTCGCTCCTCACTGAGGGAACTGGATATGGAGAGACCATTTAAAAGAGGTCTCAAGACTCACCTCTTCGTCCAATCATACGGACAAGCGCCTTTGTAGTGACACACTGTCATAAAAGGCGCTGTACAAATTTTGTTGTATCTATCTAGTACAAAAATATACGGAAACTAAAGGAGAGCCTTTAGCGAATGAGCCAGCTTCCCTATGGTTTCTTTGTTAACTCTAAGTTTAAGTGTTAACGTAGTTTTAAACATAACGCACAGGTGTTTTGCGCAATACCTAATCTAAAGGAAACGCTATCGTTGTTATCAGAAAGTAGCAGATAAGAGGTTTGCGATAGCAAGCCACCTTATCAGTCCAAGTCGTGATCCATGTTTTTTTCTTTATATTACTGCTTTGTTCTGTGGAGTTTCTTAGAAAACCGCAATACTCAAAGAAAAACTGCATAAAGCACTTGAATCTACACATTTCGATACCTTATAGGTTATACTTCAACTAAGCTACACATATAGTGTAACTTCTTGCCGCGTTATTCCCGAAGGGATCGCATGTGGCGAGTTGAACCTATTTATTTTTACAGGTAAGGGATTTTTTTTATTATGTAAGTACCTATACGTAGTTTTTGAAAAAAAAAAAAACAGAAAAACTGAAACTACTTAAATTTCTTCAAGACAGTTTTCCCACCGGACTGCGGTTGAGCCATGGATTTTTTGTGTGTGAATTACACTGTAAGCCTAGATTTATAAGGTAGAGTTATAAGGAAGTAGTATGTCAATGACTGTAAGGCATATTCATGACTCTAAAAGTAAGTGGTTCGATGTTCCTGTGTCAGCCCCATAGGTATGTGCAAGATTGATATGCTGAAGATGACGTCATTAAATGGATCTCATCTTGCATCGAGATACGGATCAGATGATCTTGAATAAGGACGCCATGGTCAGAGAGAACCATAACACAGAAACGTTATTGTACTTAAGTAGGTACTACTTACAGTAGACCACCGGAGTAGTCTTGCAAGCAGGAAAATATGGAGATTTAAAATGGGTCACTTTTATTATATCAATAAAAATTACAATTTAATGTTATAAGTCATAAGAAACTTGTTTTATCATAGTTATACCGGCTCGTGGTCTATTGGTAACGCATTGGGCTCGTAATAGGAAAGTTGTGGGATCGAATCCCGGTGGAGCACAAAAAATATATCATTTGTATTTTCAAATATGCGCTGGGTTGAAAAATTCGTGTACCTTTAATAAAGACCGGTCACTAATGGTCCATCCAGCCTTACAGCAACTGGGTCTTGCTTGAGTATTGGCGCTTTCTAGAGCGACGACCAAGCTCGCACAGGGCTCTTAAGGTGTGAAAGAAACAAAAACAGCGCTCACCAAATAAATCATCCTAATATCATTATCCTAAACCTTATCAATAATAATAATATTGTACATTAAGGCTTTCACGGCCGGCACTTGACACAATCTTAAAAAATTTTCGGGTTGTGTAGCCGTGTTCTATACGGAAGTTTGTTTCACTTTTTGTTTCACTTTTTCCGGACGTTTCGCCCATTATAAAAAATTTTAAGCTTGTGTCAATAATAATATTAGTATGATTTATTTGGTGAGCGGTGTTGTTGTGTGAATCACACCTCAAGAGCCCTCTGCGAGCTTGGTCGTCGCTGTAGAAAGCACCAATACTCAAGCAAGACCCAGCTGCTGTAAGGCTAGATGGACCTTTAGTGACCGGTCTTTGGTAAAGGTACACGAATTTTTCAACCCAGCGCATATTTGAAAATACAAATGATATATTTTTGTGCTCCGCCAGGATTTGAACCCTCTCTTGCCTTCTCTAATTCTTCTTATTTTTCTGCCACTTCTATCGAAGATCGGCGATCATCATGGCTATTTTGACTTTAGATGCTGCGGCTCGAAACAGGGACTTGGTGCTTATGCCGAACCACTGTCGTAGGTTTTTCAGCCAGGATGTCCTTCGCCGTCCCTGAGATCTTCTCCCCTCAATCTTACCCTGTATGATAAGATGAAGGAGACGGTACTTCTCATTTCTCATAATGTGACCGAAGTGCATAAGCTTTATCTGCTTAATGGTTAGCAGGAGCTCCTTTGTAGCGCGCATTCATTGGCGGACTTCTTCATTGGTGACTCGATCACGCCAAGAGATCCGAAGCATTTTTCGGTATAGACGTGTCTATACCTTCTCTAATAAAAACAGCCTATTGCTTTCGGATATAAAATGTTTTGATATGAGATGGCTACTCGTGGAATTATAATTAAATACGAGGGTCTATGACGGGGTCAGACCTCAGGTAGAAACAAAGCTGGCAGACCCCAAAACAGCCTTACATTCCTGGGCCAAATCTAATCGTTTATATATTTTCCCGAAACCATGTTCAATTAAATACATGATGCTGTGGGGAATAATACAACGAATCCAATCTAATCTAAGTTGCAAAGATATGTAACATTGGGAATTCAAATTATATGCATTCTCACAAGCAGAGACGTGTAAGTTCGCGCCTACACGTACCGCATGTGAACCTACAACATAAAAACCCAAATATCAAATTAGCATACACCCTGCAACTCTTGCCGACCTTCCCTGAAACAGGGGTGACATTGGCAAAGTGAAAAAAATTCTACAGCATGGGTGGTCAGCCGCATACCAACCTATAAGTCAAGGAACATACAATGCACCTGAAAATGCATGAAAAAGGTGATGGATATGAATGAATTGAAAGAGGTGTGTAAGGACAGGAAGAAATGGAGGCAGCTCTGCAGAGGCTCTGGCCACCCCAGCGGAATGGCGACAGAGTTAGTCACAGTTACAATAACCTCAAAATCAGAGCCAAGAATCCCCGAACATTTTGAAGCATCGTCCCAGATGAAGTAAAATTGGGTCCATCCCCTCAGAATCCTCAACAACCCTATTCAAATCAAGCTCGTGCCTTGTACGAGTATAGACTTACTTCACTTATAGCTTTCTTCCCCTCCAACTTAGAAGAGTAAAAATGGACTCACCTGAAACAAAAACAAAAAGGGAATAAGTAAAATATCATTTAAGCGGTCATTGGTAACTAATAATCTAAGTTGTAAAGATATATAAACATTTAAGACTTATGCGTTCGGTTAATCAGCGTTCGGATAATCGACGCTCAACTGTATTTCATTTAATGGAGATAGAAGAACTAAATTCGGTGTTATGGCCGAGGGAGCCAAGTGGGCTAATCTTTCTAACGTATTTGGAATAGAATGACGTTGGTTTGATCCCCGCCTGGGTCATTTGACCATAACTTTGACCCTAGTTCAACATAATATGTCATTGTCTAATCTAATCCTCAGGCGGCATTTTTAAAATACGAATGCTACAGATCATTTGACCGGTCCGTATAGTTCAGTGGCAACACTTCTAACTCGTAAATGGAAGGTTGTGGGTTCGAACCCCGGCAGAGTACAAAAAATGTACCATTTATATTAACAAAGATCCTCTTCGCTAGGTTGAAAAATTCAGAAAACCTTTACCAAAGACCGGTCACTAAAGGTCCATCTAGCCTTAGAACAACTGGGTCTTGCTTGAGTATTGGCACTTTGTAGCGACGACCAAGCTAGTAAACAACACTTCTGTGGCATTACAACAAGTGTCATAGACCTCTAGAGTCTCCTACACAGCATCTCTAAAAAAATGGCACTCAAAAGGCCATATTTTCTCAGGGTATTAAATACGCAACTCAACGCAACTTAGCTACACATATAGTGTAACTTCTTGCCGCGATATCTCCGAAGGGGTCGCATGTGGCGAGTTGAACCTATTTAGTTTTACAGGTGAGGGGGGCGGCCTTACGCCAACCACTTCAGTTGAAGTGGAGGTTTCCCAGCTACCGAGAAGGCTGGTATTCATGTCTTGTGAAGGCTGTGTACACCTTGCCGGTATTTTATTTTGGGGTTTGAAATAAACACCGAAACGGGAAATCATTTCTGACACCCTCGGTGGGATTCGAACCCGAGCTCACGGCATGAAATGCAACACTCTACCAACTGAGCTACCGACCGGACTAATTGATTATTAAAATTGCATATTAAATTGGATACATTATTATGGAAGTCATAGACTGGTAAGGTGGCCAGCCTCACGCCATATTGCGTGTAAGGGTAAGAGATAAATAGAGCCCATTTAGAGATCGTTGGCCCTGATTTGCGTGCACTAAAATTGGCCATATTAAACAGTATCAATTCTGGAGGGCAGTGCCTTTGGTTTAGGCGATGTGTAAACGCACCTCAATTGCGTAAATCGAAAAAATGTATGCAAACTAAATAACTCTCTAGGAGTGCCGTCGTATATTCCATACATTTTTTATTTACGCAATCGAGGTGAGCTTTACTCATTGTTTTATACTCGGGATACATGTCAGTTCAGTCAACGATTATCTAATCTAATCTAAGTTGCAAAGATATGTTACATTGGAGATTGACATTACATGCATTCTCACAACCAGACACGCACAAGTTCACGCTTGCGCATGCCTCATGTGAACCTACAACATAAAAACCAAATCTCAAATGGACATACATACACCCTGCAACTCTTACCGTCCTTCCCTGAAACAGGGGTGACATTGGCAAAGTGAACCATTTTGACAGCATGGGTGGTCAGCCGCATACCAACCTATAAGTCAAGGAACATACACTAGGTACAAGTAGGTACTAAAAATTTGAATTTGTACGGATTTTTCGTCCACCCAGTGCTTGCTTGGCGTATCTACCATTTTATTCAAAGATGACTTTTATATGAAATTGTTTTGAGAATCACATTCTACACAATTGAATTAAGAAAATAACGCAAAACACGATAATGTGAGAGTTGCTTTAAATATTTTCAAAATCAATTTCTAGTTTCCATAAGACACATTGGTCCAGTATACATACAAACATTGCTCATTTGAAATTAGATCTGTTGAAGATAAGACAAACAAGCACTCATGTGACGTATTATCATTTTCAGTGGCGATGCCTCTGTAACTCTGTTGCAATTATGTTAGGGTTGGTCAGAGTCTCTGTAGAACTGTTAACATTTCTTCCTATCCTTGCATACCTCTTTCAATTCATTCATATCCATCACCGATTCATTACATTTCTAACTTTTACTTTCACTCTGTAGTCTGCAAATCCAAAAAATATTTTACAAATTTCACCAATCTGATATTTAAATTCTATCCAGCCTTTCAGCAACTGGGTCTTGCCTGAGAATTGGCGCTTTGAAGCGACGATCAAACTCGTAAAAATTCCGGTCGATAGCTCAGTTGGTAGAATACTTGCATTCCATGCCGAGAGCAATGGTTCGATACCCACTGAGGGTGTCAGAAATTATAACCCTTTTCGGTGTTCATTTCAAACCCAAAAATAAATACCGGCAATGCTTACACTGCCTTCACAAGATAAGAAAACCAGCTATCTCGGGAGCTGGGAAACCGAAACGGCGTGAGGCTGGTCCCCTAGCTATAAATATTAAAAGGTCCAGAATCGCCACACGCAACCCCCTCGGGGATGCGTCTTTCCCTCCTTACTGTGGGTTCGGCGACAATTTACGCTGAAGTAACGTCATTACACTTTATGGCCTTTGTAAAGAAGTGACATTATAGGAAAAAATCACGCGTGTTTATTGACTTTTTATCTTAATTTTAAAGTTAAAATATTTTATAAAACTTAAAAAATGACGCCACGAAAAAATATTTAAAATAACACGTTTTTGTTCACATTTTTTTCTTCTAATTTTGTTGTTTAATATTTTGGACATTTTTTTTTTCTTCATAATTATAGAATGATACAATGTCTAGAGAGTCTATGAAAAATATTTTAGGTAATGTAAACAGTTTTTGAGATAATATGAAAAAACTGAAACTAGATAATTAATTAAATGTGCGCGGCAGTACTTCAGCGTAAATTGTCGCCGAACCCACAGTAAGGAGGGAAAGACGCCTCGGGGATAACGTAGTCAAGAGGTTACACTATATGTGTAGCTTAGTTGCGTCTTGTCCCCCCTGAATTAGTTATTAGTAGGATAATAAACAAAAGAAGCCCTACTGTTATGTTTTCTCGGTGCCCTTTTCATCCGACAGGTTGGTCGTAGAAAAAACCTAACAACCGCATGGGAACCGTTTCGGACCCCGGGTGTAGGGTAGAATCCATTGAATTATAAAATAGTGGAGTCGAAACTTTAAAATAAAAAAAAAAAAATGCATCTTAGTATTGAAAAAAAAATATCTGGTGGAGTTTTTAAATTACAGCTCTTTAAAATTCGTGCATTTCCGTTTACCGGTAAAACTGGACATTTCTTATTTAGACGGATGTGACGTCTATGGATCTTCGAATATTATGTATTTCATATAAATACCAGGTAGCCTGGCGGATCCATCTACGTCATTTTGACGTCAAAGCTTGGCTAGCCGGCCGCGCTGTGTTTTGGCGGGAATGATATTCTCGGTTTTTTATTTTAGAAAATTACAAATGTTCCGGTCGATAGCTCAGGTGGTAGAGTGCTTGCATTCCATGCCGAAAGCTCGGGTTCGAATCCCACCGAGGGTGTCAGAAATGATTTCGCGTTTCGGTGTTTATTTCAAACCTCAAAATAAAATACCGGCAAGGTTTACTCAGCCTTCACAAGAAATGAGTATCAGCACTCTCGGGAGCTGGGAAACCTCCACTTCAACTGAAGTGGTTGGCGTAAGGCCAGCCCCCTTACCTGTAAAAATAAATAGGTTCAACTCGCCACATGCGACCCCTTCGGGAATAACGCGGCAAGAAGTTACACTATATGTGTAGCTTAGTTGCGTTTTTTTTTTAATTTTTTTACTACTTAAAAATATAAGGTTGTGATCCATTGTACTCAACACAACCATAGTATTTTCAGCCGTATTTCCCACCACTGCAATTACACTTTTATTGAGTGTCAAGATGGAGAAAGCAAGAAAACATGATTATAAGGTATAATCCTGTGGCGGCCCAGAATGTCCAAACGGTAAGTGGGGAGACCCCCAACTAAAGGTGGCTGGACATCAAGTGAGGATTAGAGGAAGAGAAATGGAGCGGATTGGAGAAGGCCTACGTCCAGGAGTGGACTGAGAAAAGCTGAGGCAGGCATTAGTTGGTCTTTGACAGCAACGCAAAAAAACGCAACTTAGCTACACATATAGTGTAACTTCTTGCCGCGTTATCCCCGAAGGGGTCGCATGTGGCGAGTTGAACCTATTTATTTTTACAGGTAAGGGGACCGGCCTTACGCCAACCACTTCAGTTGAAGTGGGGGTTTCCCAGCTCCCGAGGGGGCTGGTACTCATTTCTTGTGAAGGATGAGTAAACCTTGCCGGTATTTTTATTATGGGGTTGGAAATAAACACCGAAATAGGAAATCATTTCTGACACCCTCCTCGGTAAGATTCGAACCCGAGCTCACGGGTAGAATGCAAGCACTCTACCAACTGAGCTATCGACCGGACCGCTCTTTCCGGTTAACAGATAAGCCAATAGTATGTATCAATGACGTAAGCTAGTTTCTTCTCCAGTCAAAGGTAGGATCTTACAAGGTCTGTGAGCGCTGCACCAAGCGTGGATCTTATAAGGAACTAAAGGACGATCCCATTGTGGTGAAGGCATGGACAGGATAAAAGATGGAAGCTTGGAAAGCGGGGGGATGTGAGACGATGATGGTGTGAAGCAGAGATTAGGCGGATTGAAGTGTGAAATTTTGTAAAATTGCAACAGTCTTGAAGAATCGACGATCTTTTATTGAGCTTATGTTATTATTTCATTGATTAATTAAAAAGGAACTATTTTATTTTAATTTTAATAAAATAACAAAGCTAATGCTAACGCGACTTTTCATCTTAATATCTAATCTAATCTAATCTAAGTTGCAAAGATATGTTACATTGGAGATTCACATTACATGCATTCTCACAACCAGACACGTACAAGTTCGCGCTTGCACATGCCTCATGTGAACCTACAACATAAAAACCAAATCTCAAATGGACATACACCCTGCAACTCTTGCCGTCCTTCCCTGAGACAGGGGTGACATTGGCAAAGTGAACCATTTTTACAGCATGGGTGGTCAGCCGCATACCAACCTATAAGTCAAGGAAGAATATGATTTTTTAAATTTTCGAAAGGCAACGGTTTCAGTTCCTTGACTTATAGGTTGGTATGCGGCTGACCACACATGCTGTAAAAGATGGTTCACTTTGCCAACGTCACCCCTATTTGAGAAAAGGATAGAGTGAGAAACGAATGGGTTCTGAATGAATGCGGAGTTTACTCCGGCGTGCGTGAAAGTTCAAAGAAGTGTGATGCGATGGTTTGGACATATGAAAGACCGACTGACAAAAAAAGTGTAGAAAGGGAATGTAATGGGTAAGCGTAGAAGGAGAAGACCTAGGAAAGAATGGATTGATCAGATAAGTGAGATTGCGAATGAATGGAATTTACAGAGTGGAAACAAGAGAAGAGCATGCATGAAACAAGTGATGAAATTAGATGAGATGAAAGAAGTATGCAAGGAAAGAGTCAAGTGGAAGTACCGGCCACCCCTAGAGATACAAAACAAGACAAGACAAAAGAGAGAAATCACTTAATTTTGATTTTTGTCTGATTGGAGTTGGTCTTACATCAAACAATATAAGGCTTGCTTTACGCACGCCAAGGAGTGGAGAAGTATGGGGAGGTGTGAGGTAATTCCAAGAACGGGCGGTGAAGGATCGCAGCCCAAGGCCAACTACAAAACATAACTTTAAAACTCGACACGTCAAAATGTATGAAAACTAAAACTGCGCCTCCTGAGAGAGTTTAACTTTCCATACACATTTCGGTTGAGTTTATGTTACTTGGGGTACTCGAGCCTAGGGTCTGAGGTAAAGTGTTGAGAGAGAGAGGATTGGCGGGAGGGGGTGTGGGGACTGAGGAAGGGAAGGGGGTGTCTGGACCCGCCAAGTTGCAGGATTCTGTATCACAATATGGCAACAGTTCAGTTTGATGGAAGGTTGATGATAATAAAATTAGGATGATTTATTTGGTGAGCGGTTTTTGTGTGTATCACACCTCAAGAGCCCTCTGCGAGCTTGGTCGTCGCTGTGGAAAGCGCCAATTCTCAAGCAAGACGTAGTTGCTGTAAGGCTGGATGGACCTTTAATGACCGGTCTTTGGTAAAGGTAAAACGCAACTAAGCTATTCATACAGTGTAACTTCTTGCCTGCGTTATCCCCGAAGGGGTCGCATGTGGCGCTTCGGGACCTATTTATTTTTAAAGGTTAGGGGGCCAGCCTCGTACCAACCACTTTCAGTTGAAGTGGGGATTTCCCAGCTCCCGAGAGAGCTGGTACTCATTTCATGTGAAGGCTGAACAAACCGCTATTTCTCAAGCAAGACCCATTTGCTGTAAGGCTGGATGGACCTCTGGTGATCGGTCATTGGTAAAGGTTTATGAATTTTTCAACCCAGCGAAGAGCAAATTTGGAAATATAAATGGTATATTTTTTGTGCTCCGCCGGGAATCGAACCCACAACCTTCCCACTCTAGAGTCCGAAGTGTTACCACTGAACTACGGACCGGTCAAGGAAGGTATATCAGAAATAATGGATGATGAAAAACTTACAAAGTGTATGTACACAGAGGAAATGTGAGAGGAAAAAAGAGAGGAGAGGGACGACCGAGAAAAGTATGTGTGGATGAGATTGGTGAAATTGTGGTGAAAGAATGTGATGTACTAAGCGAATGTAAAAGAAGGAAATGTTTGTAAAAAGGTGATGGATATGAATGAAAGAAAAGAGAGGCAAGGATAGGAAAAAAATGGACGCAGCTGTGCAGAGGCTCTGGCCACTACTAGCGGAATGGCGACACAGTAACAGTTACAGTTGGGCGTTTTCTGTCAATAAAAATAGTGTTATATAGTGATGGCTACCGCGTGTCCAGTGGGCAGGGGCGTATAGCGAGGAGGCGGCAGAGTGTTTTGTTATACGCCCACTCCCAGATCTGACGAGGACGTAAACCGCAACGTACTCGTGATGATGATGACGCTGATTGCTCTATAAGCAGACGTCATAAAACGATCGTATAATTGGTCAATAGTCCAGTCATGCTGGTAGAACGCTTGCGTTCAAGCAAATGGGCTGACATTCGATCCCCAACAAAGGTGTTTATTTTAAACGCGATTGCTTTGCCGACTTAGATATAATATATAAATAATCTAAGTCGCAAAGATATATGTTAATATATCATTAAAACCCTTTCAACCCTATTGGGATAATGCGTCCCAGAACACATTTGAAAAAATCTGTTGGGCGTACTACTTAACATATTATTCCAATAGGATTTGAAGCGTTCAGTAGTTTATGGACTTGGCTATCATCTGTGACTCACTTCACACACATTTAGTGGATTGTTTGAGCGGGAAACGCTATCGGCACAAGACCTGGCAAAATTGTTAAAAGTTGTTTTTGAGTTTATTGGTGAACATTATCACGGAAGTACAATTTTTATCACTTATTTTTATTATTTTGTTGTCATGGAAGTGCTGTGTGGAAAATTGATGTGAATTATTGCTTATTTTCAAAAATATTTGGTGATTTTGTTTATTGGAATTATACGTCCCATTAGGGTTGTTGGACACAGAATTTTGGTAACATATCCCAACAGTGTTTCATGGCATGGAGTTTGCGGAAAAATTAGTGGAATTCGGTAAAGAAAAATCGGCTATAAAAAAGAGGCCCTTCAGTTACACCCAAAAGGTTACGGGATGTTGGGGATTACTTGCCTCTGAAGTTGGACCAGAGACGAAGGTGTGTCAGGTGTGCCAAGAATAAATGTGGGAAACCAAAAGACAAGAGGACTAATTTTGTGTGCAAAAGCTGTGGAATAGCTCTTTGTTTCAACTGTTTCGGTCCTTATCATTCTTAGGCAGTATAATATAACGACTGTAATTTACTTTAGCGTAGTTTTTATACTAATATTTTGTAATAATTACTCATTTAGTCCCATTTTGTCAAGTCCATAAAACACGGCTGGGACGTATTATCCCAGGCCATAAAAGGAAATCGGAAAATAGGAAAAAATTTAATGCATAATTTTTAACTTAGTTGAATTGGAAAGAATAAATCCTGATAGTTAAAAAGCTATAAAATTCATCAGCCTAAAGTTGGGTTGAAAGGGTTAAGAGTGACATTGGCAAAGTGAATCAATTTTTGCAGCGTGGGCATGTGGTCCTACAATATAAAAACCCGAATCTCACATGGACATACACCCTGCAACGCTTGCCGACCTTCCCTGAAAACAGGGGTGACATTGTCAATGTGAACCATTTTCTACGGTATGGGTGGTCAGCCGCAAAACAACCTATAAGTCAGGGGAATTCATCTCTTCAAAATTCATCACTTTCTCTTATTCTTGCTCTGAAGGTTCCATTCTTTCGCAATCTCATCTATTTGGTCTTCCTGCCTTCCTTTCTCGTTCTTCCCCTGCCACGCTTTCCTCTGACATTTCCTCTGTATACTTTCTTCTTTAGTCGTTCATTTTTTCAAGATCTCATTGTGCTTTGTCGTACTTTTATTATAATATTCTCTTTTATATAACACTCGTTCATCACCCCATCATTGCTAACTCATATCATTCTGGGTCTTTCCAGTCATTGCTCCAGTGAGATGCAAAGTTTATATTCATACGAGGTATGGTTTATTCTGTACGTGCATGTGAAGCACATGTGTAAGCGCGCACTTGCATGTGCCTGCTTGTGAGCATGCATAAATGCCGATATATCTTTGCAACTTAGGTTATAGATGTTTTGTCACTGTGATGCTCTGCCCCGTTAAACAAATTTTAAGGAGTAAACCCAAAAACATCACAAGTAAGAAGATTTGTACGATGTATTTTCTTGTATCTATAAATAATTTTTCATTAATTCCCCGACTGGAGCCGCTGCGTCAGACTTGGTGCTATTTTTGGAGATCGCGGCCGGGTGACGTCACAGAAGCCGTTTCGCTGAATTGGAAAAACATGTGCGGACTACACGGGCCACGGAGGATGGCATACTGGCCTAATGTGGACTATATATTATTGTTATTATATCAGGCTAATTTATTTTAAATTACAAATGACAAGAGAGCGCCGTTTTTGTGTGTGTCACACCTCAAGGGCCCTCTCCGATCATGGATAAGACTTTTTTTTTAATGTTCTTCACTCTGCGTGGCAGTCTGTTCCACTCCACCGGACCCGCAACACGGAAAGCGCGGTCTCCGAAATTTGTACGAATCTGACGAATCCATAGCCCGCGGATCTGAGCGTCTCCTTACACCCATCTCAACAGGAAAAATCATGTCAGTCAGAAAAGGTGGAGCCAAGCCATTGATGGCTTGTTAGCAAAAGATGTAGGGCTTGTTAATTTAAGATTTTGGGTACAAACGCCCAATGTGTAAGCGTAAACTTACATGTATCGGCTTGTGGGCGTGCATTAAATATAGTGCATCTCAAATGTCAATTTTTCTTTGCAACATAGATTATAGACATAGATTCGGAATTACTCCAATGCACTCTGCTTAGTAATAAAGCATAAGAACTATTTCATATTGAATTGTCTATCAAGAAACATTTCTAAATTTTGGCAAAATGTATTTTTCTTGTTTTTTTTTTTTTTTTTTTTCAAATAAACAATAGTATGTCTTACTAAGTTAGAGACTGGATTATTTTAGTTCAAACAAATTAAGAAGCCTGAGAACCAAACGCATACGTAGGCGACAATGTACAAAAAAAAGGTATTGCTTTACCTGGCATTGGACACCCACAGGTTTTTTCTTAATTTCTTATCCACAGGCATGTGAACCTTTTGTGAACAAATATTATTTTCCAACAAATGTCCATTCATGCGTGTCATTTTTGCATTCACTCGCGGCAGACGCATGCCAGAAAACAATGGCAAAAAGTTGTCCTTCAAATGATTAACTGTAACTCTGTCGCCATTCCGCTAGTGGTGGCCAAAGCCTCTGCAGAGCTACCTCCATTTTTTCCAATCCTTATATACCTCTTTCAATTCATTCATATCCATCACCTTTTTCATGCATTTTCTTTTTTTACGCTCACTTTGTATATCCCATTCTTTCACAATCTCATCAATCTGATCACTCCAAACTTTTCTCGGTCGTCCCTTCCCTCTTTTTCCCTTCACACTTTTTTGTATACATACTTTGTCAGTCTATCATCATTCATTCTTTCCACATGCCCAAACCATCTCATCACATTCTTTTGTACCTTGTAAATGAGGCTTACTTGATTATATTGTGTGTTTTATTTTTTTAATATTATTTGGAAATTTGTCTTTCCTTGTTTTGAATCAAGCCTCCTTCTGGGGCTAGCCAGTACTTCCACAAATATGTCTCCACTGTGTTTCTTGCATACTTCTTTCATCTCCTCAGAATTCATCACTATCTTCATGCATGCCAGAGTGAAAAAAAAATAGATCTTTAATATGTAATCAAAGTTGCAAAGAAATATTTAATTTCGACCGGCCTTTTTACGAGCTGGGTCGTCGCTACAATGCGCCAATGCTCAAGCAAGACCCAGTTGCTAAAAGGCTGGTTGGACCTTTTGATGACCGGTCTTTGGTAAAGGTATACGAATTTTTCAAGACAGCAAAGAACACATTTGAAAATAAAAAATGGTGAAGTTATTGTGCTCCGCTGGGATTCAAACCCCATGACCTCTATTTACGAGTCCGAGGTGTTACCACTAGACTACGGACCGGTCGTAAAAGTAATTCATTCAAGAATAGCACGCAAGAATGTCTGCTTGTAGCGGGAACAAAATACAAATAAAACGCATTCCTGGAGATAGTAAATATTGCCATTGATACTAGATTTACAATATCAATTGTTTCTAAAGGATTTATGCGTCGTGCGTGATGAACTCAAAGGGAATGACATGACTGTTATCTGAGAGAAATGCCTCATCATAAAAACAATGTAGCTGTTAAATCTTCAAATTATTATTTAGACTTGTAATTGTGACTTTAGGTGTGACATTCCACAAAAATGGCACGTTCTTTTTGTTTATGCTAAATAACGATTTATAACAGCACTGTTCGTCTTGTGGTCTCTTCGAGGAATTTTGAAATATGACCTTCGTAGACATGGGTGAAACGTCCGGAAGCTCCAGCTCCCACAGACCACGGCAACAGATCCCGGAAAACATCTCTTCAGCATCATCAGTCGGTCAAGTAAGCCTAAAACTGCTATTCAAATATGACCTGTTGCTGTATCAAACCGCTTTTCCGCTAATGGTCTACATATGCGTCTCCATTTTGTTCAAATCCTTATTTTGCAGTAAACGACGTGTAAAGACAGTTTTGGATTCTAGCCTTCAAAAGATTTGACAGATAAAAAAACCTTTGTATGGATGAGAGACTATCGCTTCTGTCCATATCACTGCTTCTGGCGGTCAGATTTGGAAATAATCCTGCCAAATGACTCTGCTTAATTCCTTACCTTTTGGATATCAATCCAAGTCGGAGCTTGCTAGCGCTTGCGAAAGAACTCCGTAGATAAAAAAAATCACAGCGCACCTTATTTCTGGACACGAATCGCTATCTCGTCGCCTTAAGGTCGTAAGGAATTTAGCAAAATAGCGCTTCAGGTTTTTCTAGCGCTCTTTTCAATGCTTCAAAGACCTCATAACAAATCACTGTATTTTTTAACTTTTGGAAATTTCCATCGTGGCAATTGTGAATGAAAAATATTCGGCACAATCAATTTGTAAAGCATCACGTCCGGCTAGAGAGAGATATGGACAACAATGGACGTAGACATGAGGGCAGACAGTAGTGAATGCAAGACAAGTGGCGCCAAGAGACGTGGACGTGTATTCGCTGCCATTGTGTGCCGTTGACCATTCAGTGGCATGATAGAACGGCACATGACATAACGATACGTGATTAAACAACACATGACGGAACATCACAATGACAAAACAACGCAGAAAATACATACGTTGCAAATATATTATATTACATTTAAGATTTATTTTGAATGCATTCTTACGAGCAGACACGTATAATTTCGCGTTTAAACATGCGGCATGTGAACTTGCAATATAAAAACCCAATATCAAATGAACAAAAGCACTGCAACTCTTGCCGACCTTCCCTGAAACAGGGTGTGAACAACAACAAGTGAACCTTTTTTTTATTATTAAAAATAGATTTGTCAAGAGGAATGCGATTCACCAACCTATTCTGCCTGGACAGAAACAGGCTGATATGAATATCATCAATTAATAATTCATTTTATTTTATTTTAATGAATTATTATATAATAATTACCCAATAACATCTGTTGAACCAGGGTCAAAGTTATGGTCAAATGACCCAGGCGGGGATTGAACCAACGTTATTCTATTCCAAAAAAGCTAGAAAGATCAGCCCACTTGGCCCCCTCGGCCATAATATCGAAAAAAAAATTAACAGTACCTACCTATGGTTGTACAGCCCATACCACTATAAGTCAAGGAACATCACTATGACAAAACAACACAAGGAGAAAACATCACATAGGTACCTTAAACAGAATATCCCATAAACGGTACATGAGAAAAAACCACAAAACAGAAAACACAATAAACGTCATGACAAAAGAGACATGAGAAACATGAGAAAATGGAACTTATACATGTAATATTTAGTACAGTTTATAAAAAAAATTAACGCCCCCTATTATCATTAAAAGATAAAAATAAAAAACTTACTAAGCTCCACATAAAGAACAACTTCTTTCGCGTCATCCCTGAAGGCTACGCATATGGCGTGTCGAAGCAAAATAAATATTTGTGTTGTTGGTGATATGTATCGTTTATGGTACGTGCTGTTTTATGTATTAGATGTTCTGTCCTATCGTTTTGTATCTTTTGTCGTTTTGTCACTATGCCGTCCTAACCTGCCACCTTTGCAAGCATTGTGAGCCGTGAGTCGTGACCATGGACAGTCCACCGGAGAATGATGGACTGCGCCAGATAAAAGAGAGCATGCAGGTTGAATGCTCCACAACAGGCATGTCACACTCATATCATACAGCAGGCTACATCTATTTTGCAGGGGCGTGCATCCCATACAGGCGCATACGTACCTGTATGGCAAAAAAAAGCATGTAACCTTGAAATCTTTAACAATAATCTATATTTTAACGATGCTATTCTTAGACATTTTAGTCCCCCGTTGATCCAACTGCAACTCTGTCGCCATTCCGCTAGGTGTGGCCAGAGCCTCTGCAGAGTTGCTTCAATTTCTTCCTATCCTTACATACCTCTTTCAATTCATTCATATCCATCACCTTTTTCATGCATTTTCTTCTTTTACGCTCGCTTTGTATATCCCATTCTTCTCACAATCTCCTCAATCTGATCATTCTATACTTTTCTCAGTCGTTCCTTACCTCTTTTTCCATTCACACTACCTCTGTATATATACTTTGTCAGTCTATCATCATTCATTCTTTCCACATGCCCAAACCATCTCATCACATATTTTGACAAACTAATGATGCATTAGTATGAAGACCTGTCAATCTAAGATGGCTGCAAGTGAACAGCTGATTAGTCTTCATACAAATATTACCAAAATTCGGTAGGTAAGAATGTCCGTGGTGATGAGACTTTCAGCCCAGGCATCATTAGTTTGTCAAAGCGTGGGCTCAACTGACGACTAAAATGTCTAAGAATAGCCCCGTTTGTTGCAAAGATTTATAGGCATTTAAGGCGTATATTTGATGCTGCATACATGCTGCATGCGTACATACAAAATAAACCTAACCTGATATGAGCATAAACTTTGCAACTTCTGTCGCCTTTCCCTGAAACACGGTTGACATTGGCAAAAGTTAACCAAGTTTGTACAACATGGGGGATCAGCCTCATACCAACCTATCTAAATCTTTGCTGCAAAGATATGTATCATTTCAGATTTATATTAAATGCATTCCCACAAGCAGACATGTATAATTTCGCGCTAACACATGCCGCATGTGGACCTACAATATAAAAACCCAATCTCAAATGAACATACGCCCTGCAACTCTTGCCGTCCTTCCCCGCAGTCAAGGAAATATAATATAACGAATAATGTTATACAACGTTAATGGATAACTGTTTCTAGAGCTGGCTATTGAAAAAGATCTAGATTCTCAGAGAGAAAAAAAAACAGCTCAAATCTTCTGTCACCAAAAAATAAGGCTGGGTTCGCGGTTCACCGCCTCCGACAGCGAAAGTGACGTTAATTTATAATAACATCAAAGGACGGATATCTGTGACTCTGATAATCGCAGAGACTGCTATGGCTTACTGTACCCTGAGCAGAACCGGATCAAGGGTCCCACCACAAAAAGTCCATTGACAGAATGTCCACCAATTTTTTTTTAATATGATAAGACAAACTTTATGATCAAGATTTAATAAACTTAATTAATAAACATGCTTGATTTTTTCATTACTGTAACTATTTTGCTAAGACCATAAAGTTGAGAACACAAAAACGACAGATTTAGGGTATAAAACACTCTTAAAAACAGTATTTTTTAGACTTTGGCGGCCCCTTGGACTTGAGGGCCCCATTGCTGTCGCACGGTTAGTACCACCCTTAATCCAGGCCTGTCCTCAAATATAAATAACCTATAAACTGTACAAATACGTTTACTAAAATATATATAGAAAGTAAACATGCGTTTTCATGACTCATTCCTTTGCCAAACTGCCCGTTTATGGAATGGTCTACCAGTATCTGTGTTCCCTTCCCAATTTAATCCGGTTTTATTCAAAACCAACATCAATCACCACTTCCTTGCAGCGCCTCACGACAGAACCAAGAACTCAAGCAACACCTCTGCGGCACCCTTCCAGGGTGACATAGACCCCCAAGACTCTCAAGAATTGGGGAGCCTCCCGCACAGGATTCCTTAAAAAAAAAAAAAAAAGGCGTAAAAGGGCGTAGCGTTTTGTACTTGGGGTCATGGAGGTTTATATATGGAGGGGCTGTGAATGTGATTTAGTACCAATCGACATGATGCACCGTCTTTGACACCATACATTGTTTATAGTGCTGTCTCGCTCACGACACATGAAATTATTTTGTTATTTTCTATTTAAGCAACGTCTCTCTACTCCGTCTTCAATCTATGTATATATCACCATGGAAACCCATGAACTCACTATGGTAATGTGTTTGTTACTAGTGTTGTTGAAAGTATGAAAATATCTGATAAATTCCGAATTCAAAAATGTTCCCACCTCATTATGTACGGGATGATTTTCACAAGTATCTATTACCGCGAGCATAGAAGTTACATACTTGAAGAAGCAAGTACTTATATTTATGACCATCACAAGTTGATCACAGGTTGATCTGTGATGTTGGCGGCTAGGGTTTGTTAAAGTGAAATTGGTTTTATGATTTAGTTTTTTATGTCCATGTATATATTGTTATTTTTATTCTTTGATTTAAAAAATGTAATTTGTCATGTATGTTCCTTGACTTATAGGTTGTTATGCGGCTGACCACCCATGATATAAAAATTGGTTCACTTTGCCAATGTCACCCCTGTTTCAGGGAAGGACGGCAAGAGTTGCAAGGCTTATGTTCATTTGAGATTGGGTTTTTATATTGTAGGTCCACATGCGGCATGTGTTAGCGCGAAATTATACATATCTGCTTGTGGGAATGCATTTAGTGTAAATCTTAAATGATATATATCTTTGCAGCTTAGATTAGATTAGATTAGATTAGACAAGTTCTAGAAATGGCTGTCACTTTCGCGAACAAAATATTTCGACAAACGAAAAATAAATTTTATCAACGTAATCATATAGAATAGTGATTAAAGTGAAATATTATTCCATGTTCTATAACACATTTACACTCTTTTGTTGGCACGTTTAGAAAATACCCAGTTTGGCATTTATATGGATTTTATTCCAATTAGGTAACACACCTGTTCACAATTATTGGAAGGTTACCTAATCTAATATAATCTAAGTTGCAAAGATATGTTACATTGGAGATTCACATTACATGCATTCTCACAACCAGACACGTACAAGTTTGCGCTTGCACATGCCTCATGTGAACCTACAACATAAAAACCAAATCTCAAATGGACATACACCCTGCAACTCTTGCTGTCCTTCCCTGAGACAGGGGTGACATTGGCAAAGTGAACCATTTTTAAAGCATGGGTGGTCAGCCGCATACCAACCTATGAGTCAAGGAACACACACGACAAATTACATTTTATACATCACTAAATAATATCTATGGACAACAAACAAAAAACAAATTCCAATTAAATAAACCCTAGCCGCCAACATTACAGATCAACCGCCATTTCCTTCTGCCCTTACATAATTCTTTCATTTCCTCCAGAGTCATAACCTTCTTCATACAGGCTATTCTTTTATTATGACTCTGGATATTCCATTCATTCGCAATTTTGATTATTTGGTCCATCCATACCTTTCTCGGTCTTCCTCTACCACGACATCCATCTATTCTACCAATATATACTTTCTTCGTCAGTCTTTCCTCATTCATTCTCTCCATATGCCCAAACCATCTTAACAAACTTCTTTTAATCTTTACTTTCACACTTTCTCTTGCACCACATTCTTCTCTTACAAAATCATTCCTCACCCTGTCACTCCGTTTTTTCCCAAGCATACTTCTTAGAAAGTCCATTTCAACAGTATGGACTTTACTAATTTCACTTTCATTCACCGTCCAGGCTTCGCTTCCATACATCAAGGTGGGTAAAAGTATGCCACTATGTACCGCCGATAGACTGAATTTGGATTTTTGTATGATGAGTGGGGTAGCGTATTTCTAATTCTCAAAAGATTGATTTCTTAGCCCATCCAGTTCTATATTGGGGTAATGGTTAGTGATGCTGGTTGCATGCTTTCCTTTCCGATTCTCGGAAACCAGCTGCTCGGTGAGCCGTGGTGACTGAAACAGTAGCGTTGCTAGGTTACCCATTGTGTGGCTTGCACTCAGCTCAAGGCAGACTGTAAACACGCTCCTCCAGCTCATGCTACACGTGCTGCCCAGTGAATTTATTTATGTTTATTTTATTAAGGACGGAAAAAATCTGTCGAGATGGCTTCCAATGCTTCTGATTTTAAATTTTCATTTAAATTTATATATTTTCCTTTATTCATTTTTATATAATAGATTAATACTTAATTCGCTGTTATGGCTAAGGGGATCAAGTCGCTATTCTTGACTAGCATATTTGGAACAGAATAACGCTGGTTCGTATCGCGCTTGGCTTTTTGACCATCACTTCGACCCTGGTTCAACAGATGTCATTTTATGCACACAAGCTTCTGCTTGTGTATGAAGACATCCAGCCAAGCGAATGATGATGATGATGATGATGATTTGTATAGCGCCGTTTCGTGACTACTGTCACTGCAAGGGCGCTTTCAGGCTTGACGCGGCGGTGAAGAAATGGGTCTTCATTCCCTTCTTGAAGCTCTCGATCCCTTCCTTGGCACGCACTTCAGGAGGCAGCTGGTTCCAAGTGGACGGTCCCGCAACGGCGAAAGCGCGGTCTCCGAACACTGTACATCTTTTTCTGTGTTGAGTGCTGACAGATGTAAGAGCACTGTCGGCAGATCGCAGAGTGAGCCCCCTCTCGCTCAGACTCCTCGGTAGTATCAGCTCCTGCAAGTACTCTGGCGCCACTCCATGCAGCGCTTTGTGTACCGTGAGGCCCAGCTTAAATTTAATCCTTTCTGGGATCCTCAACCAGTGAAGCTTCTGCAGGAGTGGAGTAATGTGGCAGTACTTGCTCTGACCATAAATCAGGCGGGCGCTGGCGTTCATTACAGACTGTAATCTGTTTAGCTGGCGAAATAGGTTGATGAATGGCATTCCTATTCACAAATATATTTATATAAATTAAAAAAATCTGCGCCTTGACTTACAGGTTGGTATGTCGCTGGCCAACTATGTATACTGTAAAAAGTGGTTAACTTGAGCGCGACCATGCTTCGTTTTATGTCTCTACAGTAGAGCCGCCTCTGGTCAGATCACTTCCACATCTCTCGCAAGTCATCGTCGTCTTCTCTCGTTGCAATTGACTAATTGATGAGCATGCACGCAGCGCCTGAGCACAGCGGCATTATGCACAGGCTGGACAGATCCTCTTCATGGTAGACCGACGATCGAGAGCCGACACCATAAAATATAAATCAAAAAACTTTCACGATAAAATAGATAATTTGCATGTGTTTACTGAGAAATTACAAATTGTAACTGTAACTCTGTCGCCATTCCGCTAGGGGTAGCCAGGGCTGGAAGTCTCATCACCACGGCAATTCTTACCTACCGAATATCAGTAATATTTGTACGAAGACCTGCCAATCCAAGATGGCCAGAAGTCATCAGCTGATTAGTCTTCATACAAATATTACCGATATTCGGTAGGTAAGAATTACCGTGGTGATGAGACTTCTAGCCCGGATTCCCACAGAAGCGCTATTCTGCTAAACTCTCTACACTTTGGATATCAATCCAAGTCGGAGCTTGCTAGCACTAGCGAAAGAACTCCATAGATAAAAAAAATCACAGTACACCTTATTTTTAGACACGAATCGCTATCTCGTCACGTCGTAAGGAATTTAGCAGAATAGCGCTTCAGAGCTGCCTCCATTTCTTCCTATCCTCACATACCTCTTTCAATTCATTCATATCCATCACCTTTTTCATACATTTTCTTCAATTAAATTAATTTTGCATTTCCCAATCTTTCACAATCTCCTCAATCTAATCACTCCATACTTTTCTCGGTCATCTCTTACCTTGTTTGCCTTTCATACTCCCTCTTTATATATAACACTTTGTAAGTCTATCCTCATTCATTCTTTCACATGCCCAAAAAACTACCCCCACGATCGACATAAGTACGTCCTTTTCATTCAGTTTTAAGTCGCTATGCTAACGTTGAAAATACCGGACATAAGTACACTCGCAACACAAAGCTTGGCATTATTTTAAATTTACAATTATTTATTATTTTACATAATTATATATTTATGTAGCTTCTTGAGTACAGAAAGCGATTACTCACATATAATAATAATTGTTCACATAATCGTGGGAACCCATCCAAGTATACTGACTGACTCATCCATGTTTGTTTACCCACATAATATACGTAAGGTTTCGTTGACATCGGATCAATTATTTTCTATATCTAACAGGTCATAACTAATGTAAACAATCGTTCAAGTATTAAACTTTGCGTTAATAATCAACCATAACTAAAACGCTCTCTCTCTGAAATGACAAGAAAATGCCTGTTAATCTGAAACGCAGGGTCTTTGAAATTTGAATCATGCGTGCTTCCAGTATCCACCTACGACTTCTAAATCTAAAATCTAAGTTGCAAAGATATGTATCATTTGAGATTCATATTAAATGCATTCTCACAAGCAGACACGCATAATTTCGCGCTCACAAATGCTAAATGTGTACATACAAATAAAATCTAAACCTCAAATGAACATAAACCCTATAACTTTTGCCGACCTTCCTTGACACAGGTGTGACATTGGCAAAGTGAACCATTTTTTACAGTATTGGTGGTCGGCCTCATACCAACCTATAAGTCAAGGAATACAAATAATAAAAAATAAAAATAAAAAAAAAAACAACAAAACCTTAAAAAGAAATCTATACAAAAAAAGTCAAGCACTTTCCTATACAAAAAATGTAACATAAATGAATGAGCCAACATTACAAATCAACATTGCAGAATAGCCGCCACTTCTTCCTGTCCTTACATACTTCTTTATTGGCTATACTCAATGAACGTCTGTCTACAAGCAGATACGTGTATGTTGTACGCGTGTACACATGCTGCATGTGCACTTACAAAAAAGGTCGCATGAGCGTAAACCTTGCAACTCGTGCAACCAAGTTTTTACAGTATGGGTGTCAGACTCAGTACCAACCTATTTTGTCAAGGAAACATTTTTTCCAATCATAACATAAAAACGCAAACGCAAACGCAACTAAGCTACACATATAGTGTAACTTCTTGCCGCGTTATCCCCGAAGGGGTCGCATGTGGCGAGTTGAACCTATAACATAAAAAACATTATTGATCAAACGCTAAGAATGAGTTTAGACGCATAGTTTTATACTTGGATTCTTTGGGTCACACGATCATGTGTTTGTATTAAATTTTATGTTATGATAACAACATTATTACACTTTGTTATTAATGCATGTTCCACGTTAAATCTGTCACACGACAGTTCGTCCAAACGACTTTTTAGTCACACACAATAAAGATCCACAGAAAACTTGCTCTCCAAAAAAACTTTAAAATTAGTGTAGTGTGATTCATTGTCGTTTTTTTTTTTATGGAGCTGACTGTGGACACCAAAGGTCCATTCATCCTTACAGCAATTGGGTCTTGCTAGACAATGGCGCTTTCTAAAACGACGATCTAGCTTGCAGAGATGTGATTCACACAAAAACAACGGTCAACAAATAAATCATCCTGTTATTATTAATATAATTAGAATTTATCAATGAATCTTTTGCTTGATCATACATATCGATACCTTGAAGGTAAAACTAAATAAGTGACATATAAAGCTAACAATTGTTTCGCAGATAAATGCTCCTCTATTTTATATGATGGAAAACACAAAAAAGTGTAAAAATCCTGTAATTAAGAAGTTTTTCATGAGCACTTCTTTATAATTAGTTCACTTACTATGAGAAGTTACCCCCAATAAAATGTTTTATCCACGATTTCTCAAATCAGTGAATCAGGTTGATCTGTGATGTTGGCGGCTAGGGTTTGTTAAAGTGAAATTGGTTTTATGATTTAGTTTTTTTTATGTCCATGTATATATTGTTATTTATTGATTTAAAAAATGTAATTTGTCATGTATGTTCCTTGACTTATAGGTTGTTATGCGGCTGACCACCCATAATATAAAAAAATGGTTCACTTTGCCAATGTCACCCTGTTTCAGGGAAGGACGGCAAGAGTTGCAAGGCTTATGTTCATTTGAGATTGGGTTTTTATATTGTAGGTCCACATGCGGCATCATGTTTAGCGCGAAATTATACATATCTGCTTGTGGGAATGCATTTAATTTAAATCTTTAATGATATATATCTTTGCAGCTTAGATTAGATTAGCACTTATTCAGTTTACCTTTAGGGTGGCGTTATTTACTTATTTATAATAATTTTATCAATTATTGTTTACCACAATATGCAAGTAGCAACACTTGAAGATAACGCCCATTGATTAAGTGAAATAATCTCCAAGTTACTTGGCTTATTGCAAAAGGAAATACGTATCTGTGATTCATTCAAACAATGAAAATAAAATATATACAAGTACATTAATAATAATAAGATTAGGGGGCCGTCCATAAATTACGTCATCGATTTTTGCCGATTTTCGACCCCCCCCCCCCCCCCCACAATCATCCTATAGTCATTATCGACCCCCCCCCCCCTCTTGCTGTAATAATGGATGAGCTTAATAATTAATAATGTGATATTACTTACATAATATTTTGTATATTTTATAGAAATTGGTATTTACAAGAACGACGTCACTTTTGGTACTCGTACATCATTAACCATCATCCGCAGACCAGACTCCCCCCCCCCCCTTAATGCGAATGACGTAATATATGGACAGCCCTAGGATGATTTATTTGGTGAGCGCTGTTTTTGTGTGTATCACACCTCAAGAGCCCTGAAGACCCAGTTGCTGTAAGGTTGGATGGACCTTTCAGTGACCGGTCTTTGGTAAAGGTTTTTATGATTTTTTCAACCCAGCGAAGAGCATATTTGGAAATAAAAATTGTATATTTTTTGTGCTCCGCCGGGATCTGAATCTACAACCTTCCATTTACGAGTCCAAAGTGTTGCCACTGGACTTACGGACCGGTCCAAGAAATGCCAACGACACGCGGTGTACGCGGTCACCCATACAAGTAGCATCCGCGCCCAATGTTGCTTAACTTCGGTGATCTGATGAGAACCGGTGCTTTCAACATGGTATCGTCGTCCATATAAGGTATGATTCTTTAAACATTCAAAGCGGCTGGAAGTCTCATCACCACGGTAATTCTTACCTACCGAATATCGGTAATATTTGTATGAAGACCTGTCAATCCAAGATGGCCGCAAGTGAACAGCTGATTCGTTTTTATACAAATATTACAGATATTCGGTAGGTAAGAATTACCGTGGTGATGAGACTTCTAGCTGGCGTTTTTGTTTCTTTAACTTTATGGTTCATATTTACTCAAAAACTTTTCACAGTATCAAAAATCGACTCCTTGCGAGAATAAACAATTTATAATTCTATAATTAAAAAGAAAAATATATTACCAAAACATAGCACATAAAAAACGATAAAAATGTAAAAAAAAACCTATTTTTTTGTATTTTTAATTTCTACAAAATATTCAAAATATTATGTAAGTAATCATAATCATAATCATAAGGTCTTTATTGTTTTTTATCAATATGTACAAAGTATTACAATAAAAATAAATTTTAAAAATCTAATTACAATAAATACTCCCCAAAGTAAGCATAGCTTGTGTTTTGGGGAGGATTCCAACTTATCTTAACTTAAAATTAATCACTTAATAGATAAAAATCATAAAAAACAAAAATAATATATACACCATTTAGTCATTTACTCAGCAAAAACAGAAAGACAAAAAATAAAGTAAAATAACATAAAGAGGTAACATGTTTAAATAGAAAATACAGAAATAGGAATTATACATATATACACACATGTAGATATATGAAAAAAATAACAAAAATAATAATGATAAGAATAATATACAAAAAACCAATCAAATATAAACACTCAACTATTTACACCTCCTTCAAATATTTGCTGATCATGTACTTAATGGCCCTAGGATCTGCGTGCTTATCATGCTTATACCTGGAAAAAAGTGCATTGTACCACCTTACACCCAAATAATCGTAGTGATGTTGGCCGGTTGCTGTATTCTTTCTAGGAACTTTGATTAGAAGCGACTCTCTACGCGATCTACCACTCGGGATTACAATATCCCCCGGATTATATCCGTGGATAAAGTAATCCTTATGAACTTGGTAGAGAGCCGCTCTCTTATACAATTGGTCAATTGTTAGCACCGGAAAGTCATGATATAATTGCAATGTGGAATAGTCGAAAGGCTTCTTTAACATTATTTTGATAACCATTCTCTGCACCACCCTAAGAGGCTCGAGTGTTGTTTTAAATGTGCCGCCCCATCCGACCATTCCATACTGCATCAATGACTGTCCAAGCGCAAAATAGGTAGACTTCAAAGTTTTTACCTCTAGAATATCTCTAATTTTGCGGAATACATAGTAAATTTTCCTTAGTCTTTCAATAGTTGTTTCTACATGCTCCTTCCATCTAATTCTGGAATCTATTTTAATACCTAGATATTTAACACTTTCCGCTTGAGAAATTAGGGGGCATGAGCAGGAGCACGCAGTTCCACTGACCAAGAAGTTAGTACAGCTATGTATTGCTATACTAAGTGAAAAAGGAAGACCCCTATTGTAGAGAGAGAATGGAATAAAATTTGTTTTTTCGGTATTCAGAGACAGGAAATTTTTGTCGAACCAATTTTTAAGTATGGTTAATTCCACGTTCGTTCTGCGAACCACCTCTACCCATGACCCTCCCCTCACAATCATAGCCGTATCATCAGCAAAGGACAGGATTGAGGATGTGATCGGCAGAGAGAATATCTCATTGACATAAATAATGAACAATATTGGTCCAAGGACGGTGCCTTGCGGAATTCCGAATCGCGTTATTTTTCTAGAGCTTACTATCTTATTAATGCGTACCTGCTGAGTTCTATACTGCATGAAACTGCAAATCCATTTCCTCACACTGCCACATATTCCAATCCTGTTTAATTTGTTCAATAGGCCAGTATGGCTAACGCTATCAAATGCCTTCCTTAGGTCGATAAATACACCCAGACATTTCTCTATATTATATCATTATATCATTATATAATATAACATTATTAATAATTAAGCTCATCAATTATTGCAGCAAGAGGGGGAGGGGGGGGGGGGTCATTAGATAATGACTATAGGATAATTGTAGGGGGGAGGGGGGTCGAAAATCGGCCAAAATCGATGACGTAATTTATGGACGGCCCCTTTGCAAATTAGATTATAGATTATATATGTATGTTACATTCATTCGCTACTGCAGGGATTTGGTACAACCATCTCTTTCTTGATATGTCCAAAATCTTTCTCTCTTTCGATTTCGAAGCGAGCAGTTAAGGAGGTACCTGCATAGGGTCATGTTGTAATTTTTTATTGAAGCATTATGACGCTGCATGCGGGTGGGAGATGACGTTTTAATGGTCACATTAATATCAGCGTGTCGATGACTTCATGTGTCATGAACTGATTCTGTGATTTACTGCCATCCTAATAGGTTCACTTATCACTATCAACCATTGGATCAGAATATTCGTGGAGACGAAACTAGCTTAAACGCAAAAACGCATTGTTATGTTATTTTACTAAATAATATATAAAAGAACATTCTCGAAGTGTGCAGTACCTATGTGTCGTGGGCCGAACAGAGCCAAACGTCCACGGAAGCAACCGAACTGCGCCGTGCGATCTAATCGGGCCATCGCTCCTCAGTTCTCGGCAAGATGTGAACAGATTCAGACGTCGGCGACCAAGCAAGCCCTCCTCCCCATCTACTTGGATTTCCTGCCAGCAAGGCACCCGCCTAGTGGACCAGAGACGGGTTCATAGGAGCGCCCACCCAGGGGCTCAAACGTGTGGAGGCGTCCGCCTAGTGAGCCGCCGCTGCCTCGGAACTCCAGTCAACGGAGTAGGGAGTGTTTTAGTGACATGGTGCAGGTCGGGCCATTCCCTTATTTCCCCTTTTTCCCCACATTACTAAAGTAAATAAACCCTTATTTGTTCATGTTAAACTTATCTTTTAATTATGCAACCTTTCCCAAGATAGAATAAGCAATACAATTAGAAAGAATTCCCACGCCCTGAGTGTGATGTTGATGAGAGCTAGCCGGATGTAAGTATCCTGGAGGTACCTTCAATTGCAAACATAACATTATCTAAGCTATACATTAAGATGACTATGATGATGATGGATAATTTCTTTCCTGTGGCGCCATTGAATGGTCCAGGACCATCTCAAGGGCGCCTGGAGAAAAGCAGTGTCTTCAGTCCCTTTCTGAAGGTGGTGGTAGGCTGGTTCGTGCGAACACCGACGGGCAAATTGTTTCAGGCAACCTGCCCAGCCACCGCAAAGCTTCTGTCTGCAAAATTTGATGTGTTCGCTCTTTTGGGCACTATATGACCTTATTGACAGCAGTGAGGGCAGAGCGTAGTGGTCGTTATGAAGGCTTATCGACAGAACATAGCTCAGCGAGACATGGGGGTGCCGTGCCGTTCAGGGCCCTATGTACAGTGAGACACAACTTAAATTCTACCCTCTCTCGATAGAGTAACTTTTTGCCGCATTCTCGTGTGGAGAGTGGAACCTATTTATTTTTACAGGCAGTCTTACGCCACTCACTTCAGTTTAAGTGGGGGTCTCCCAGCTCCCGAGGGCGACTGAGTAAACCTTGCCGGTATTTTCTTTTGGGCTTTGAAATAAACACCGAAACTGGAAATAATTTCTGAGACCCTCGGTGGGATTCGAACCCGGGCTCACAGCATGGAATGCAAGCACTCTACCGACTGAGCTATCGACCCCGTTAGGAGAAACGTGGCAAAAAATTGCTCTTTATGTTTAGCTAAGTTACTTAAAACAAGAGAATCAGCAGGACTGGTAAGAAAAGCTCAAAAACACATTGTTTTTCGCAGACCAGGTGTACCTTATGACAATTCATCACCCCAGTGCTTATTTGGCTCACCTACCATTTGATTCAAAGATGACCTTTCAATAAAATAGTCTTAAGATTTCCTCTGATGTACATAAGACAAACAAGCACTGGGGGGACAAGTTGGGGGCCTGTGTTTGATGCATTTAGTAAACATAAATCTCTCTAGTACATTAATGTGAATGACCGGCAGTCATTGTGGGATAGTGGGGGTGGTGGGGTGGGAGAAGGCAGGGGGGTGGGCGGGTGCACCAATCAGAGCGGAGAGTCTATGCAGAAAGTGCGCAGCCATGCTGTGTTGTACCAGAACATAACTAATTAGACTATTCAAATTAATGTCTCAATCTGCAGTCGTGAAGATTACATGGAAAAAAACCTAATAAGGGTCCCATGGCTCAAATGATGCACGTTGCCAATGTCACCACTGTTTCAGGAAAGGTCGCCAAGAGTTGCACGGTGTGTGTTCATTTGAGATTTGGGTTTTTATGTTGTAGGTTCAATACGGCATGTCCAAGCGCGAACTTATCCTAGTTTGCTTGTGAAAATGCAATTTTTTTTTAAATAGATTTGTGGAAAGGAATGCAATCCACGAACCTTTTTTGCCTGGCCAGTTGTCTTCATGCGAAATCAGAAGCTTGTGTGCATGCAACGGCATCTGTTGAACCAGGGTCGGAGTTATCGTCGCGGGATTCGAACCAACGTTATCCGGTTCCAAATAACCTGACTTGATCCCCGCGGCCATAACACCGACAAATATTATAATGTGAATCGCCAATATTATATATCTTTGCAACTTAGATTAGATTAGATGGTAATCCAATCTTTATAATACTTAGAAGTGGAACTTAAAGATGGAGCAGTAGAGCAGTGTGCCAGAACTGCCTAGTCACGCGATGATACAAGAAGAGGACGAAGAAGTTGTTGATTGATGTTTCTTGATGCGCGAATCAACGACCGGCAATGTGCACCTACACGAAGAGGCTCACACACAAGCAGAGAAACCGAGGCCGGGGGACAAGTACAAAGAAAACCAATCAAAGCGCCTCTGCCGGTTATAATATACTCGACACATTATAACAACATTAATTTGCGTAGGATTCACACGTATTTTTCCGCAACGCAACTAATCTACACATACAGAATTACTTTACCACCTTAACTGTTGTCAATGCCTTCGTGCTGTCGAAAATCGACTACTGCAATGGCGTATATGCCGGACAGCCCCAGAGCCAGCTGAAGAGACTCCAGTCTGTACTGAATGCCGCGGCCAGACTTATACATGGTGCCTCAAAGTTTTGCCATATTACGCCGCACCTGAAGTCTCTTCACTGGCTCAAGATTCATGAACGGGTCCAGTATAAGATAGGGTTGCTGGTCTTCAAGAGCCTGCGTGGGACCGCACCGAAATATTTAAAGGATATGATAACTCCAGCCACCACAAGCAGCAGAACAGCAACACTGCGATCAGCAGCATCATGTCGCAGTCGGATAGAGTTTCCAAGAAGGAAAAAGAAGACCGTTTTTGGAGATCGAGCCTTCAAGGTGGCTGCTCCAACGATATGGAACGGCCTCCCAGATGACCTGCGCGAAATGGATCTGGAGAGTACTTTTAGAAAGGGGTTGAAGACCCACCTGTTCGCGCGCTCATATGAGCAAGCGCCTTTGGGATGACCAAGAGTCATGAAAAGGCGCTATAAAAATACTGTATTATTATTATTATTATGGCAACTATTTGTTCAGTTGAAGTACAGGCGTTTCCCAGCTCCCGAGAAGGCTGGTTCTCATTTATTGTGGAGGCTGAATAAGCCTTGCCGGTGTGAAATAAACACCGAAACAGGAAATCATTTCTGACACCCTCGCCTCGGTGGGGTTAGAAACCCGAGCTCTCGGCATGGAATGCAAGCACTCTACCGACTGAGCTATCGACCGGACAGCCAGACTTACCATTCTTATTTATTAAAATGAGAAAAATCGATTTACACATTACAAAAGTATGATTTTTGAAATGCAATCGTTCTTTATTACGTACGGGATTTCATAAACGTAACTACCATAATATCGTATAGTAGTTAATTCCTATAGAGACTGCAGACTGAATTGGTTTGGGTCATATACAGCGAATGGACCATCAGAGCCTGGAAAAGATGGTTGTGATGACGGATCTGCAGGGGCGCGGGACAGTGGGAAGACCCAGATTAAGGTGGCTGGGCGGAGAGGTAGCAGACTGCCGTGAGTTGGAAGTTGAATCATCTAGCGAATGGACCATCGGTGCCTTAAAAAGATGGTTATAAAGACGGATCTAAAGGGATACAAGACAGTAGAATAAGCCAGTTTAAGGTGCCTGGGCAGAGTGGTAGCAGACTGCCGTGAGTTGGAACCAGCGAATGTAACATCAGAACCTGGAAAATATGGTTGTGTTGTGACTTGTATAGACGGATCTATAGGGGCGCAGGACAATGCGCAAGACCCAGAAAAAAGGTTCTTCGATTGCCGTGAGTTGGAAGTATGGGACTTGAGAAGGAAGACGTTGGACAGGCAGCAATTGCCATTGATGATAAGGTGTATGTTTTAAAGCCCACCCATCGCATGTGTGGCTAGCGTCCACACAATGCTGACTGCAGCACTCGGATGTAAATGATTATATATTGTTCTCTCCACGCAGAGTTTCCGCCCATACACAATATGCTGACAAAGCTTAGTCCTGGCGACACATCCGCACATCGGTACCAGCTTATTTCACTTTAAAATCAACCATAGCGTGTACCAAAAATTGAATAGAAACTTCTTACTCCAGTACTACTAAGTCCAGTGCAATGAGCCAGTGAAGATGTTTGGAATAAAACAAACGACGCTTGTTTGAGTCTCGTGGGACCCTTGGCGATAGCTTTAACCCTCGTTCAACAGATGTCATTGGGTAATTATTAATACACGTTGGTGAGCGAGCCGATCAGGAGTGGAAGTCTCGACGGCCGTCGGTAGATCTTAGCGTATCTATTTGAAGATAGGATGAAATAAAATATGTCAGTACATCAACAGCTGATACATTTTATACGGAACAGCGTTCAGCTGTTCACCCACCGCTATGTTATAGTCCGTACTATCTTCAAATAGATACTGTAAGATCTACTGGCGATCATCGAGACTTCTACCCCAGGAGAGCAACCACATTATTCGGAAACCGGGCAATTGCTGTAGCGGTTCCTTCCTCATGGAAACAACTACCATCGGAAGTTCGAGCATCAGAGTCCGTGGAACAGTTCAAAATGTTCGACAGATCCACTACTTCGCTACGCTAACAGAGTAAGCGTCCTTGGGGGAAAAGGATAACAAACGGCGTTAAGCCAGATCATCATATTTTCCTATGTTAGATCTAAGATAATATGTCAATTGCGGAACTCCCTCTTGTGATGCAGAAAACCAATATACTGCGCCGAGCGCAGATGGCTCCTCGCAAAATACCCGTCAGGGAGGCTTTCCCGTCAGGCACATTAGCTTCAGTAACATCGAAATTCCGGGGAGGAGGGGGGTTCCTTAGAGTCATGCAATAGCCTCTGATCTGGAGGACTTTCTTTTCTTTGACACGAATAGAGTTACACTAGCTGATTAACTTCATCGGGAAGGCCCTCAGCCACTTGAAAAAAATATTGTAATGTTGTTCACCGAGTGAAACAACTCCGCATGAGTTGTATGAACTGGATGGGAGGTGGTGAGAGAGTGTCTGCTCTTCCATCTCTTTGCTGGTCGGCCTGATGGATGCTGGCCATATTTCATGAGCTACGACCCAGGTTAACCTATCTTCATTCATGCGATCTACGTGGTAGGTACCTACAAAACCGTCTCCTCTTCCTACTCCATCTGACGGTGTCTTCAATGTCGTACATGCTTCTGAATTTCTTTAAAAAATGAGAGTTCAAGGTGAAACATTTTGAAGTAAGACGTCGGGCCGTTGACCGGATTTGCGTTGTGCGATAGATAGATAGTCCATACCTCCGTTACTTCCCGTGGCGGAAGTGAGGCGTCCTTGCCACCTACGCCTGTATACTAAGTATACAGTGGTACCTCAGAATACGCGTGCCCCAACATACGAGTTATTTGAGGTACGAGCTGTCGACCAAGCGAAGTTTTGTTTTGAAATACCAGCGAAATTTAAGATACGAGCAACGTTGAAAAGATGCAACTGGTCGTGCATCGGAGCTGTTTAATGACACTTGCCTCACTCATTTCTGCAGCATTTCAGAATGCTGCAGAAATGAGAAACAAACCTCCTTGGACCTTTTTTTTAATCCGGCGAAAAAGGCAAAGACCAGTGAAGAGAAAAACAGTCTAATCTAATCTAAGTTGCACAGATATGTTACACTGGAGATTCACATTACATGCATTTTCACAACCAGACACGTACAAGTTCGCGCTTGCGCATGCCGCATGTGAACCTACAAAACAAAGACCAAATCTCAAATGGACATACACCCTGCAACTCTTGCCGTCCTTCCCTGAGACAGGGGTGACATTGACAAAGTGAACCATTTTTACAGCATGGGTGGTCAGCCGCATACAGTGACTAAAATTAAGCATACAGTAGCATTTAAGTTGTGCAAATTTGTATGTAGGTACTTACACTTTATAACAACCAGATTTTTTTGCTTTACATTCTCTTTCACTGCGTTTTTTTTCATTTATAAATGTATTTTTCTTATTCAAAAACACGCAAAAAAAAATTAAGGGTAGTAGTTTGGGGAATGGAACAGACTAATGGCATTTCAATTAATTTAAATGGGGAAAAAAATTGCTTTGAGATACGAGCAAGGTTACGGAATGCATTAAACTCGAATATTGAGGTATCACTGTGTAAAAGTTTACGTTCAAAACTGCATTCAAGACTGATACGCTCACCAGATGGTCCATTTAACTTTTTAAATATTTTTCGGTAAACGATATGCTTGAGTAGAAATGTTGTTGTTTACTTGGGTATTGCTTATACCTCTAGGTGTTGCGCATTCACTATGATAGTGAGAGGCTCCTACATAGTATTAAAAACAACACCCACTCTATCCTCATCAAATATTGGCGAATTGTTTAATATAAGTTGCACATTTTCGGTTAATAATAAAATAATATTAGGATATAATAATAATAGAGAAAGAAATGGCGGTTGATCTGTAATGTTGGCGGCTAGGGTTTATTAGAGTGAAATTGGTTTTATGATTTAGTTTTTTTTTTTTTTTGGTGTTCAGCAATGTAATGCCCACCGGCAAAAAATCTACGGACATTTTGGCACGTAGACATATGTCGGTAGACATTTTGTCGGTGGGCATTTTGTCGATGGACATTATGTCGGTAGACATTTTGTCGGTGGGCATTTTGTCGATGGACATTATGTCGGTAGACATTTTGTCGGTGGGCATTTTGTCGATGGACATTATGTCGGTAGACATTTTGTCGGTGGGCATTTTGTCGATGGACATTATGTCGGTGGGCATTTTGTCGACGGACATTATGTCGGTGGGCATTTTGTCGACGGACATTATGTCGGTGGGCATTTTGTCGACGGACATTATGTCGGTGGGCATTTTGTCGATGGACATTATGTGGGTGGGCATTTTGTCGACGGACATTATGTCGGTGGATATTTTGTCGGTGGACATTTTGTCGATGGGCATTGTGTCGGTGGGCATTTTGTCGATGGACATTATGTCGGTGGGCATTTTGTCGATGGACATTATGTGGGTGGGCATTTTGTCGACGGACATTATGTCGGTGGACATTTTGTCGGTGGACATTTTGTCGATGGGCATTGTGTCGGTGGGCATTTTGTCGATGGACATTATGTCGGTGGGCATTTTGTCGGTGGATATTTTGTCGATGGACATTATATCGGTGGGCATTGTGTCGGTGGGCATTTTGTCGATGGACATTATGTCGGTGGGCATTTTGTCGGTGGATATTTTGTCGATGGACATTATATCGGTGGGCATTTTGTCGGTGGACATTTTGTGGGTTGACATTCTGTCAATGGGCATTTTGTCGTGACGCGTCTCCACTTTTTTCTTTCCTTACATCTTCAACATTAATCACTTTCCTCATAAATACTCTTCTCTTATTCTCCATCTGCAGGTTCCATTCTTTCGCAATCTCACCTACTTAGTCTACCAATTCCTTCCTCGGTCTTCCCCTTCCACGCTTTCCTCTCACATTTCCTCTCCACACTTTCTTCGTTAGTAGTTCATCGTCCATTCTTTCAAGATGTCCAAACCATCTCATCGTGCTTTTTTGTACTTTGATTCTCATTTTCTCACAGGTTAGATTTTAAATATTTCCCAACAAAGTGCGACCTCTAAAATATGAATAAAAATAATAAAGATAGACTCATGTAGGTAATTACATGTTTATTTTCATGCGGCCTTTCAGACGAGTTGGCTCCTGCTGAATAGAAGTCTTCACATAAATCATAAACTATAATATTTAGTAAAAATATTGCATGCGACACCTGGCCAACTAATAGACAAACATACTGAATTTATTGTGTAGGTAAACATGCAGCATGTGCAAGTGCGACACAGGTAAACATTATTCTAGAATCATGATAATATCGATACCTACCTATAATCTATAATCTAAGTTGCAAGGATATATTCATTCAAAGCTCTCAGATGTATGCCCACAAACAAACACGTGTAGTTCGCGCTTACAAATGCTGAATGTGTACTTACAAATAAAATCCAAACCTCAAATGAACATAAGCCCCACAACTTTTGCCGACATTCCCTGAAACAGGGGTGACATTGGCAAAGTGAACCATTTTTTACAGTATGGGTGGTCAGCCTCATACCAACCTATAAGTCAAGGAATACGAGTAATAAATAACATTTAAGTATAAGAAAACAACAAAACCTTAAAAATAAATCTATACAAAAAAAGTAAAAAATGTCTTATGCAAAAAATGTAGCAAGCCAATAAACCAACATTAAAAATCAGCATAAATAAAACATACTGTAAAAAAATGGTTCACTTTGCCAATGTCCCCCCTGTGTCAGGGAAGGTCGGCAAAAGTTGTAGGGCTATTGTTCATTTGATGTTTGGATTTTATTTGTAAGTACACATTCAGCATTTGTAAGCGCGAATTCAGCGATATTCAGAGTCATAACAAAAGGAGAGAGTGCATGAAAAAGATTATGACTCTGAATGAAATGAAAGAAGTATGTAAGGACCAAAAGGAATGGCGGTTGATTTGCAACAATGGCGGCTAGGGCATTAATTCTAAGTGTAATATAAGTTTTATTATAATTTTACTTTATTTTAATTTTTATTTGTAATGTGTCTCTATTTTTCTATTTTTTTAATTTGTCTGTGTTAATTTCTGGAAATCATTTATATTTTTTTGTGCTCCTTGACTGATGGGTTGGTACGAGGCTGACCACCCGTGCTGTAAAAATCGGTTCACTTTTGCCAATGCCACCCCGGTTCAGGGAACGGCGGCAGGAGTTGCAAGGTTTATGTCCATGTGAGGTTTTCTTTATTTGTATGCACACATGCAGAATGTGTAGGCGCGAACCTACATGTGCCTGTCTGTAGGCATGCATTTTATATGAGCCTTAAATGTTAACATATCCTTGCAGCTTAGATTATAGATTATAGATAGAAATACACGTGTTTGTTTGTGGGCATGCATTTGAGAGCTTTAAATGTTGATATATCCTTGCAACTTAGATTATAGATGATAATATCGATACCATCGATATAATATTGAATTACTATCTCCATGATCGATACCTTAAAGGTAAGACTGAATACATGGCATGTTACGCTAACATGGGTTTCTCAGATAAATGCACCTTTTTTCATATTTTCTACGAGAGAAATCACTAAAAACGTTGAAAATCCTGTAGTTCACTAGTTTATCATGAGCTATTATCTAAGTTGCAAAGATATATTAACATTTAAAGCTCATATCAAATGCATGCCCACAAACAAACACGTGTAGTTCGCGCTTACAAATGCTGAATGTGTGCTTACAACTAAAATCCAAACCTCAAATGAACATAAACCCTACAACTTTGGCCGACCTTGCCTGACACAGGGGTGACATTGGCAAAGTGAACCATTTTTTACAGTATGGGTGGCCAGCCTCATACCAACCTATAAGTCAAGGCACTTCCTTATAATTAGTTCACTTACTAATGAGAAGTTACACGCAATGAAATATTTCATCCACGATTTCTCAAATCAGTCAATCAGCACTTAAGTATTCAGTTTTACCTTTTTTAAGCGGCGATATAGTGTGACAACTTTCCATGCTGTCTGCTGTCACTGTAACTCTGTCGCCATTCCGCTAGGGGTGGCCAGAGCCTCTGCAAAGCTGCCTCCACTTCCTCTTTCAATTCATTCATATCCATCACCACCTTTGGCATGCATTTTCTTCTTTTACGCTCACTTTGTATGTATATATCCCATTCTTTCACAATCTCCACAATCTGATCACTCCATAATTTTCTCGGTCGTCCCTTCCCTCTTCTTCCTTTCACACTACCTCAGTATACATATTTTGTCAGTCTTTCATCATTCATTCTTTCCACATGTCCAAACCATCTCATCACATTCTTTTGTACTTACCTTAACTTTCACATCCTCTTTCAAATTACATTCTTTCTTTACCCATTCATTCCTAACTCTATCCTTAAAATTTTTACCTGTCATGCTTCTCAAACGCTTCATTTCCACCGTACATACTTTACTCATTTCGCTATCATTCACTGTCCATGCTTCACTTCCATCCATCAAAGTCGGTAACAATATGCCTTAGTGCAACTAAGTTGCGTTTGCGCATCATCTTAGAGATCCTCATTTTTGAGTCTCGTTTCTTGCAGTGTTGGTACACTTCTCGGTAGCCGGAGAGTTCAGAGTCACAGCCGGGTCTGATTCATGCTCCGCGGAGCGCCACGTTGGCGGGCTGCCAACTCGTCTTTTTGCGTCTGGCGGGCCTTGGGGGGAGCTGGGGGGAGCTGGGGGAGTTGGGGGGAGTTGGGGGCACCGGGGGGGGACAGGGGCCTTGGCAGTTCACAGATCACAGCTGGCAAACTGCCCAATATTGGTATCAGCTCCACCACAAACAGATCCTCGATCACTTCCAGTTCCATGGAAGCAAGGAAACAAACAAACTCCTAGGTCCCATGAATGTGCGATAATTTTGAGCATGCAGTTATTATTAATTTTTATTGCGCCTTTTCATGACCGATGGTCATCCCAAAGGCGCTGCAGATTGTGAAAAATAAAAAAAATAAACTCACATGGACATAAACCTTACAACTCCTGCCGCCTTTCCCTGAAACCGGGGTGGCATTGGCAAAAGTGAACCAATTTTTACAGCACGGGGGTCAGCCTCATGCCAAGCTATCAGTCAAGGAGCACAAAAAATTATAAATGATGTACAAAAAATAACTTTAAAAAGCCAAATTTAAGAATATAATTAAAATTAAACATAAACTTAAAATTAAATGCCCTAGCCGCCAACATTGCAAATCAACCGCAATTTCTTTCGGTCCATACACACTTCTTTCATTTCATTCAATCATAATCTTTTTCATGCACTCTCTCATTTTGTTATGACTCCTGAAGTACCTACATTAATTCTGTATGACGCAATATATAAATGGAAGTCTACAACACTTGTTGGAGTGCCGCATTGTTGAGGCGTGCGGTTAAGTATGAGGTGGAGGGGGACAACATCGATCCGGGGAGGTGATGTGAGTTCACGATAATATTATCATCTTCTACCTGAGACTCCACAGGTGGGTATCTGTACAAAACTTTAACGCATATTTTACCAATAATATACGAAAACTAAAACACTCACCGGAGGCGCTGCTCAAGTTTTCATACATATTTTTGGTAAACGTTTTGAGAGCGTATATTGATTGTTTTTGTACTTGGGGTACAGGTGGGTATCTGTACAGGTTCTGGCAAAACCATTACACTGTGGACACGAGCCGAGAGTAGCCGAGCGCAGGCGGAAACGCACGAGGACAAAACGACAAGCAATGGATATAACGTCTACCATTGCTTATTTAATAATATTATGAGCAATATAAGAATTCTTGATATTGCGACATTATATTGATTCCACGACTAATAAATCGATACCTAAAGGTAAAACTAAATAGGTTAGGTACATATTATGCTAATATGGGTTTCTCAGATAAGTGCACCTTTTTTCCAATTTTCAACGAGAGAAAACACTAAAAAATGTGTGAAAATCTTCATCAAATGTAGTTTAGAAGTTTTGAATGAACACTTCCTTATAATTAGTTCACTTACTATGAGAAGTTACACACAATATAATGTTTTATCCACGAATTCTTCAGTCAGTAAATCAGCACTTATTCAATTTTACTTTTAAAGTGGTGAAATAGTAAGAATACCCTTATTGTAAAAAAAAATGGTCACTATCACCAATGCCACCCCTGTTTTTCGGGAAAGTCGACAAAAGTTTATGTTTGCATGAGATTTCGGTTTTAGTTTGTGAGTACGCATGCAGCATGTGTAAACGCGAACCTTGTAAAATCGCATGAAGTGTGAATCTTAGATGTTAGTACATACTTAATTGCAACTTAAATTTATTGTAATTTATCCTTTCACCTAAGTTATTCTAAACCTTTTTTGCAGATTTTTTAAAACCTTTTTTTTGTTGATTTTTTTTTCATCGACCACCATAGCAAAGATAATCTTGAATTAAAAATGATTGTGTGCGTGAGGGGCAGAACGCAAACGCAAAAACGCAACTAAGCTACACATATAGCGTAACTTCTTGCCGCGTTATCCCCGAAGGGGTCGCATGTGGCGAGTTGAACCTATTTATTTTTACAGGTAAGGGAGCCGGCCTTACGCCAACCACTTCAATTGAAGTGGAAGTTTCCCAGCTCCCGAGAGGGCTGGTACTCATTTATTGTGAAGGCTGAGTAAGCCTTGCCGGTATTTTATTTTGGGGTTTGAAATAAACACCGAAACGGGAAATCATTTCTGACACCCTCGGTGGGATTCGAACCCGAGCTCACGGCATGGAATGCAAGCACTCTACCAACTGAGCTATCGACCGGCAGAAACGCACTCAATCTTAAAAAGAACGTCACAGGTCCATTGTTCAACCATGGCTTAGTTAATTCAAGTTTAAACCTATCTTCGCAATAAAACAGCAGAGAGCATGCATGAAAAGAGTGATGCATGTCGAGGAGATGAAAGCACAAAGTGGAGACGCATGTGCGGAGGCACTGGCCACCCCTAGTGGAATGACGGCTGGATACAGTAACAAAATAAGTGTGGAAAATACTACACTTAGTGTAACTCCTTCCCCGAAGGAGACGCATGTGTCGAGTGGAACCTATTTATTTTTACAGTTTAGAGGGCCGGCCTTACGCCAGATACTTCAGTTGAAGTGGGAGTTTCCCAGCTACCGAGGGGGCTGGTACTCATTTATTGTGAAGGCTGAGTAAACCTTGCCGCTAGTTGAGTTTTAGTTTTAGTTTTTAAACAGACACCAAATCGGAAAAAAAAGCATTTCTGACACCCTTGGTGGATATTGAACCCTAGCTCTCGGCTCTGTAATGCAAGCATTTCTTTCAAATACTTCCCATGAAATTCGTTATGTATCAAAGTATTCAACAGGTGATTTTTTTTTCAAAACCTTTAGCTTGTAATTTTTTTTCTACATTATCTTATGATTGAGTGTGAAATAAACATTATAAAGTATATAAATATAGAAACTGCATAAAAAAAACACTCGACATTTCTTTTCAAAACTTCTTATCCGTGATGTGAGCGAGCCTTGAGACGTGACACACCCAAAAACACTTCAAGTCTTGAAACAATCGAAACAAATTAAGAACGAATTTTAAGTTAAGTGTTTTGGGTCTTAAACATTCAAGAAGACGTATTGGTGTTACGTTGGTGCCTTGGATTTGAAGTACTCTTGAGTAAGTTTGGTTTGAAGTTGATTTTAAAAGATATAGCGACTTACTTGAGGTAGTAGATTTGTCCCTCCGCCGTTCTGGCTTGTTCCCAGCCCAAAGGAAGTGCCCCTAATTCTTCATGTTGCAAAAGGGCCCCCGTGGTGACGTCATAAGACCGTTGTTTTGCATGACGATGTGGTGCGGGAGGAGCAACACCAGCATTGGCGCCTCCACCCGCAGCATAAGTCTGCTGCAAGGAAGCAGGCGAACTGTGCGCCCTGGAGTGAGAAATAGCAGGACCTCCGCCTCCAGACCCAAAAGCAGAGTCTGCAGAATTCTCTCTCGAATGCGCAACAGAAGGAGACCTAGACCCGGTGGACGGAGGATTGAAGAAAGACTTCGGCAACTGCCTCATCCGGAACGGCACCTGAAGCGGCCTCTTCGAGTCCGGTTTCAAAACACTGTCAAACAAAGCCTGCAAATCCGTTTCCGAGTCTTGATCCACCCGCAGCACGGGATTGTTGGACTTTTGTTCCACTTCAGAGTTGAGAGCCATTTTGGTTTGAAAGTTTTTTTGAACAAAAATAAACAAAAACACAAAACTAGTCCGAGCCGCGTCACTGCACTCACTCGCGGCACGGCCACCTCTTCACACGCGCTCAGAAACACACTGACTAATGTTGACAGCGTACAGACGCAATATTCCTCACTTCGACACAAAATAAACCCGATTTCCGCTTTTAACTAACCATGTCGCTATTCCGCTAAGGATGGCCAAAGCCTGCCAGAGTCAGAGCCGCTTGTGTTTCGACAATCCATGCCCTGCAGACGAAAGCTATAATCGGTAAGCAAGAGAATTTGATGAGTGGACACCCTTTTGAAAGGCAGTCTTGAAAGTACAACTGAGTCTCAATACATTTTACACCATCGATCATCGTGCTAACTTCAAAATACGTCTCAAGACCGATCGGTTCACCAATTCTTTTGGGGTGCCCTTGGAGAAATAATGTCAGGATACAGGGTCAATCAAGAAGTACGCAACTGAACGCAACTAAGCTACATAGATGGTGTAACTTCTTGTCGCGTCATCACCGAAGGGATCGCTGTGGCGAGTTGATCCTATTTATTTTTATAGGTAATGGGGCCGGCCTTACGCCAACCACTTCAGTTGAAGTGGGAGTTTCCCAGCTCCCGAGAGGGCTGGTACTCATTTCTCTCTGTGAAGGCTGAGTAAGCCTTACCGGTTTTTTATTTTGGAGTTTGAAATAAACACCGAAACGAAATAATTTCTGACACCCTCGGTGGGATTCAAACCCGACCTTACGGCATGAAATGCAACTTGCAAGCACTCTACCAACTGAGCTATTGACCGGACACCCAATATAGTGCCCAAATATAGTATTTATAGAAGTGATTTATTTTAATGAAAATCCAAGGTCAGGTAAGAGGAGAAACATTTCAGTTTTTATGGGCTATATTGAAATTCGTTTTGAGTCATGCGAACTATTTGTAAAAATATAAAATCCCCATAATCAGGGAGTTTAGAATCGTTGAACTTTTATGATAATAATATTCATTGATAATATTATTTCTCAATGGACGACCGTGTGTTGGGGCGTGAAAGCTGCCATCTAGCGATTATTTTTATAAGTTGAACAACTCAAGCGTTGAAAATATACTATGAATGATACTTCATTTCAATAGATGTCACTGCTTCAACAAAAACAAATACAATTAAAATAGTAACACGAATTTTCACCGGAAAAAATATTTCAACGGATTAAAAAATAATACAAACAGAATAGTTGATATATTTTTTTCAATGCAGCAGAAAGCTAATTAATTAATTCAAAAGTATTTTTAAATTATTACATTCTTTGAAAGTTTTTTTTAATTATTTAATTTGTTTATTTATTACAAATATACATTTTTACTGTATATATACAAGTAAGAACATTCTCGAGAAAATAATAAAATTGGTTTTTCTATCACTTTTAGTTGAATATATTTTTTACGTGCAATAACAGTTCGACTGAATAAAAAATACGTAATATTGGAAATAAACAGCTATAAGTAAATTATCAATATTACTAATTCCATTCACAAAATTGCGCATATTATACGTGTGTGTATAATAATACTAATAATATTATACGAGTATGCAAGTGTAGGGGGTGGGGTAGATTTTCCCATTAGGGGACGAAACGTCATTTCGGCGACGCGACTCGCATGTTTCCCAAACCTTCGCGTCGGCGCAATGGGCCCAAGCGCTGTAAAAAGATCGTTAAAATAATCAAGAAACAATAATACACAGTTTCATAGCGTCGAGTACAAGCCGCCATAGCTTTCTGCCAAGAAAAACTATTCATTTCATCACAAAAAAACATTAGTTTTGATGGAAGTTATTGGAATGGTCTTTCAGTGATTGGTTTCAAGTTTTGACATAAACATTCTATGGAAAGTGAACATAATTTAGAGTATTTTTTTCGTATCTATCTGGATAACTATTTGTTATTGCAGAACTTATTGCAGTGGTTGGATTAAATGAAGTTTTGATATAAAAATATCATGGAAAGTGAACATAATTTTGAGCATTTTGCATCGAGAAAACTATGAGTTTTCGTACAAGTTATTGGAATGAGGTATCAATCGTAGGATTATTGCATGTTTTGATATTGAAAATATGATGGAAAGTGAACATAATCTTGAGTATCTTTTCTCGAGAAAACTATGAGTTTTTCTAGAAGTTATTGGAATGAGCAATCAGTCGTTGGATCATTGGAAGTTTTGATATAAAAATATGATGGAAAGTGAGCAGAATTTTGAGCATTTTTGTCGCATCTGTACCGTGGAACACGAAGTCGGTATTTTGATTTTCAGCGAGGAAGGAGAAAAGATGATGTTGAGAGATAAAATCACTAAATATCTTCATGTAGAAGTGAGTAAGAACTTTCTAAATAAATAAAATAGTTTTTTTTAATGTACCTAAATTAATTTAGGTACTTACCTGAAAACGTTAGTATATTCATTGAAATGAAAGTAAACAGTGTTTTAATAGAATAAACATTCATCTAGTTATGGTTCTATATAATTTACTAAGGGGCCGTCCATAAATTACCTACGTCATCGATTTTGGCCGATTTTCGACCCCCCCCCCCCCCCCTTACAATCATCCTATAGTCATAATTAATAATGTTATATTACTTACATAATATTTTGTAGAAATTGGTATTTACAAGAACGACGTCACTTTTGGTACTCGTACATCATTTGCCATCATCCGCAGACCAGACTCCCCCCCCCCTTAATGCAAATGACGTAATATATGGACAGCCCCTAAGGATATTTACTTATTGCATTTAATTTTGATATCACACTATTAAATAAATAATAAAATGGCCATCCAAACTGCTTTCAATTATTTCTTAGGAAAATGAGATTAATAACAATTGTAATTAAAAAATATGTAAAACTGCTCGTAATTATTTGGCCATCTACAGTAGAATAAAATATGTGATGTAAAAAATACTAATGAAAATAAGTAGAAATTAAAAAGAATCATTGTTGTACCATTTTATTCTTATTAGAATCTAAGAGGAAAATATATACTCAAATTGATACTCTTGGTGTGGCCAAAGCCACCGCAGTAAAATATATTTTTATTGCCTAAAATGGATTTAAATAATAATTTTGTTGGGCATGTGGAAAGAATGAATGATGATTTGTGAAGGAATTGGATATACAAAGTCTAATCTCAACTTATCTAAGTTGCAAAGATATGTTACATTGGGGATTCACATAATATGCATTCTCACAAGCAGACACTTACAAGTTTAGCTTGCAAATACTGCATGTGAACCTACAACATAAAATCCAAACCTCAAATGAACATAAACCCTGCAATTTTTGCTGTCCTTTCCTGAAACAGGGGTGACATTGGCAACGTGAACCATTTTTTTACGGTATGGATGGTCAGCCACATACCAACCTTTAAGTCAAGGAACACAAAGTGAGTGTAAAAAACACACTCACAAAGGGTGTGTAAAAAAAGAAAAATTATCAACAAGATGATGAATATGAATTCTTTTAACTTGTTTACAGATAACCTTTGAAGACAGGCTACCAAAGATGATTTGTATAAACTGTTGCACACAGCTGGACTCGGTGAGAGTATTCTCTGAAATGGCCTGCAACTCCCAAGTCAAACTGCAAGAATACTTAGAAGCAATGAAGAGCACTGTGAGGTTGAACGGCATCAAAGACGATTCAATCCCCGAGTTGCAGATCAACGGACACTACAAAAAGGAGAACTGTGACAGCAATGCTTCGGAAGACTACGCTGCCATCACTGAAATGGAAGTCCGGATAGATCCGATGCTTTTCTTGGAATGCCAATCGGATGAAAGCAACGGAAACATGGTGGACGAGAATTCAACATCAAGCAATGAACCACTGTCACAAAGAGTCAACGGAACGGTCAAATTAGAAGACCTTTCAACTGATACATTAACGATAGAAGTGATACCCAAAATACAGAATGAAATAAATGAAAAGAAAGCAAGAGATCTGCCGGATTTGAAACCAATTAAATTGTTGAATAAGCAAGCGTTCAATGAAGCGATAAAGCCGTTTGTTTGCACGCTTTGTCCCAGGAGTTTTTTTTCGAGTATCGCGTTGCAAAATCACGTTTGGCTGCATTTGAAGAATCGGATCAGGGAGAACTCGCTGACTGGGAAGGTTTCGTGTCCGATTTGTAAGAAAGATATCTCGACTAAAGGAAATCTTAAGGTGCACATGGAGACACATAGGCCGAAAGGAAAACACTTCTGCGACATCTGTGGGCGAATGTAAGAACTTATATTTGTTTATTCCGCAGTCGAATTAAGCTTTTTCGGTAAAAGAACTGATTCACTAGAAATACTAAAAAATTACTTGCTTAAAAGATTTTTTTTTTTCGCACTGTAAAATTCATTCACTTTGCCAATGTCACTCCTGTTCCAGGGAAGGGCGACAAGGGTTTTTATTTTGTTAGTAAACATATAGCGTGTGTAAGCGGGAACTTACATATGTCTGCTTTGCATTAATTATTATTTAACTAACGGCATCTATATTCAGTTCCACGACAATCCGCTTGCATCCTCAGGTGGCTAAATAATAAATTAATTGCGAAACTGATTGCGCAACTGAATACACTCTCCAGTCTCCATAAATTCTCAAAAACAAAGTTGTTTTATTTTTTATCTTTTAAGATGAATGATTACAAAGTAAATGCCACACATTATAGATAGTCAATAGATAGCTTTGTTGCCTACGAGCTGGCCTCTTGTAAAGATCCAACTTCTTCCCATCCAACATCTCCTGGAGACCTTGATTCTGTAGTCAATTCTTTTGTCTTTTCTGTAGATTCAAGACCCAGTGTAATCTGTTACGGCACAAGGAGTACCACAGCGGAGAAGTGTACACGTGTGACGTATGCGGCAGAGTCTACCCGACCAACAGCACGCTGAGGGCGCACAGTGTGACGCACAGTGATGAGCGACCCCACAACTGCCCGCTGTGCAAGAAGACATTCAAGAGGAATCAAGACTTGAAGGTTCGCTTATCAATTTTATCTACTTACCAGTGGCGAAGGGTGCCATAGAAGTCGATTCCCATGGGTTTCCCGTTTAAAATGAGTCAAAAATTATAATAAAGTAGACTGCATGGTTTCAATGGGGAAAAAATATGTATTGTTTCTTTGTATGTATTTTTTTACTTTGTGCCTATATTTTTTAACTACTTTGTTACATCATTTCAAAAGGGAAGCCGATGGGAACCGGCTTGTATGGCACCCTTTGCCACTGCTACTTACTTTACTTTAAATTTCTTTGGCTCAAAAGCCTTGAAGTCTCAGGGCCTCCCGCACCACAATCCTGTAAGACTCTCTGTCTTGTGCTGCTTCCCTCCATGGTCCCCTTACTCCCAGAACTTTGGTGTCGGCCTCAATATCATATGTCCACCGCATCCTGGGATATCCGAGTGATCTAACACCGGAGGGGGCACCATCCAAGACTTACATTCTGAACTGCTGCATAAAGAATGTATTATTCCATACACAACTTATTTCTGTTTAAGTCTTGTAGAGATAATCCAGCCAGCCTCTTTCTCACAACTGGGTGAGATGGATATAATATAAGATACAGTGACAGTTTTGGTTGACAGCTAGGCGTTACTGTAAAAAAATTGTGTGAAAACTCATACAAAGATACAAAGAGCATGAAGATTGTACTCGTATATAGCCTGCGTGTCTGATGATAATACATAGTTTGTTACCTGCTGCCGTACGCAGCACCTGAGCAAAGAAGAAAACAGCTGAGTTTTAGTATTATGGTGAGGCCTAATGGGGGACATGGATGATTTTTAGCAGCCAATAAGCTTGCTGGAACGCCATTCTAGCGCCCTCTAGCAAAGGGACAGGTTGGAAATCAACCAAAAATGTTAGCACATTTATGTTCATACATACACCTTGATCTTAAATCTTAATCCATGCAATGCTAACTCAGTCTTAACAAGCAAACTTCCATTGTTAGAAACAAAGATTTTCTGTTAAGTTTTAAACTTTCACTTTCACTTTCATGGTCGGAGTTCAATGATAATATGGCGATCTGCTCTAACGTCGGTAAAACAGGTACCCTATACCGACAGAGCTGACGTGCCTACACCCGCGCATAAACACACGCCTGGGCCTGCGCACCCCCCTGCGCACACGCCTCTACGCACGCCCGTGTACCCCTGCGCATGCGCAACCATCCTCCCCCAACGCATCCACCCCGCCAATCACAATGAAGATACATGATGACAGAGATGAGAAGAGCATCAGCAGCCAGCCAGTTGCCAAAAGTAAACGGAGGATAAAGGTCCCCCGTCGCTTCGAACCTTGAAAATGTTATATCAAAGATTTTCTGTATTTCCCACATTTTTGTATTGTTGTGAAAAATATTATTTAATTCGATGATTGAGATGAAGTTCTTCTGTTTTCAGTTTCACATCAACCAGCACACCGGAGCAAGACCATATCGTTGTCCGTATTGTCCCAAAGCCTTTGCCAGCTCCGGAAACTGCTTCTCTCACCGGAAAAGGATGCACCAAGAGGAAGTGGAGAAAGACAGGGATAGATCTAGAAAGTTGCAAGAGTTTCTAGAGTAATAGCAACATACTTCTATGTTGGAACAATACCTCTTCTAATATTTCTCTTAGATAAGTGTGGAACAGAAAGACCGAGGAAAGAAAAGATTGGAAAGTTGTTTCTGGAATCTGTTGCCATCTTCTACTGTAGCTAGAGCTTCCTGACGTTTCACCCATGTCTGCAACAGGCTTGCTCAGCGTGACGTTATCTTCACATAGAAGAAGTCCATCGCAGACATGTGCAAAATGTCCGGAAGCTGCAGCTCCGATAGACCATGGCAAGAGATCCTGGTTTGCAACTCTTCAGTGTTAAAAACTGTCCGTGTAAGCCTAAAATTCCTATTCATAGAAAATATTAATCAACAAAGCGAAATTGTAAATGACTGGAAGTGTCCAGTGAGAAAAAGAGAAGAGCATGCATAGAAAGAGTGATGAATGTCAAAGAGATGAAAGAAGTACGCAAGGACAAAGAAAGAGACACATCTATGAAGCTACCCTTAGCTGAATGGCAAATGGATACAGTAACAGTTACAGAGATACAGATACCAGAAATAAGTTCCATATCCGACACCTTTGGTTAGAATTAAACTCTAGCCTTCTGATTTTGAATGCAAGTTTTTTTACCAACTGAGCTATAGACCAAACCAGATAAAAGTGTTAGAAAATCGTAATTACATGTAGTCAAGAATTAACAATAATTAACATGGACCTTTAACAAATAATCCCTAGATGCTGGATATGTTGTCATGGTCTATGTGAGCTGGAGCTTCCAGACGTTTCGACCATGTCTACGATGGGCTTCTTCAGCGTGAAAGAGCACATTGAAGATGATCTTGATGAAAACTGTGATGAAAGTATGGGTGCACTTGGGATTTAAATATGAAAAATGAGGACACTCTACGTGTGAGTTGTGTTGTGGAGTAACGACATCTGTTTACTGTGGAGTATTTCACCGAACTCTATTATTGCACTTTCACGCTGAAGAAGCCCATTGTAGACATTGTAGGCCAAATGTCTGAAAGCTCCAGCTTCCACAGACCACCGCAACAGATCCTAGAAAACATCTCTCCAGCATCATCAGCCGGCCGTGAAAGCCTAAAACTCTCATTCAGAGTCCCTTTTCACATGAGCCAGTCTGGTAATGGATCGGAAGTTTCGTAGTGTAGGGGATGTATGTTGCTTTCACATGATCTGGTGTGGTTTGTTCGGCGATCCCATTAAATTTTGTGACCGTATCCGGACCGACACTAGACCGAAGCTACACCGACACCAGACAGACACCCAGACAGACGCCAGGCCAAAACTGGACCGTGTGAAAAGGTTCCGGGTCTTGTAGTTCAAAGACTGTCCCCGGTCCATTGTTGTGCAAATCATAGACTTATTTATATAAATAAGTAGGTAATATATCTACAGTAGGAAGACTGGTAAAAATAATGTTAGATTATCATTGTATAAAAATAAGAAATACGATAATGTTGTACTTATTGATTTTAATGTATTTGTGATTTTTAATTTATTATCTGAAAAATAAAAGTCAATCCTTATTTGTTTAAAAATAATGCTACTGAAATTAACCTACTTACTGATGAATTTTTGTTCCTGTATTTTTTCTTGTCAAGGTTCTAGTCAAATCAGTAAATAATTAGAAAATAAGAAATATTTACTTACTTACATTCAATTAAAAACGATTTTATATTAATTATTTTGCCTGCATTTAAGAGTTATTATGTTCATTTGACAATGCATTGTACCCCTCAATGATTGTACCTATATATTTTTTTCAAAAAATAAATGTTTGTAAAAAAACCTAAAATACATAAAATAAAATTGCATATTATGTGCCCAAAAAAATGTTTCTCTTATTTGTTGTACTTATGAGTTATGGTTATACTTCCGTCCATTTGAGATTTGGTTTTTATGTTGTGGGTTCACATGAGGCATGTGCAAGCGCGAACTTTTACGTGTCTGGTTGTGGGAATGCATGTAATGTGAATCTCCAATGTAACATATCTTTGCAACTTAGATTAGATTAGATGGTTATACTTCCCCTTGCATCCTCAAAGATAAATTGAATCTTAATTTTTTAAAGGTTTGTATTTTTATATATTTTTTTATAGGTACCTATAAGTATGGGAAATAAATATTTTAGACGAGGTAATCTACAAGCAAGCCTTTCAACTGACAACACTAATTCCACCTTGTTTTCACAATAAAGCAGGGAATTCCATTTTCAAATAAATCAAGCTTTTAAATACCTAAACAATGTAGGATGACCATGATTTTTTCTCATGGGAAAATAAACAACTTTAAACGTATGTACATTTTCGTATTTTTGTGTCATTGCATGCTTTTTAGGTTAAACAATATTCGCGATCTAGTTTCAAAATGTATGCGGATATCATTTTGTGATCACATAGGTACTTACTTTTATAGGTAAATAACAAGATATAAATGACAATATAATATGATCGGTTGTTGTTTGTTGGTACAAACGCACTATGTTTTTGTTTGATAGACGACATTATAATATCTCTTCAGATAACATCAGAGTTGCGTCATTTATTGTATAATCTACAATGATAATGTACTATGTTTTCACACACAAGACAGTCAAATCGTCGAGTATCTATAGTTTGAAATTATTCATACAGTCAGCGAGGTCAAAAGTCGAGCCTTGATTGACCAATGAAACAAAAAAAAAAATACAAGTACTCGTTTAATAATATTGTGTTAACCTTGCCGGTCAATAATAAATAACATTACGATATAGGTTAGAAGTGTGTGAATTCAGTGCTAAAATATACCTCAATGGTGCTAAATAAATTAGTTATGAAATAGGAATTGACAATCAATTGAGGAGGAAGTGTTATGAACTAAATGGTTATGAACGTACAAAACCAAGAAATAGTTATACTTTTTTTTAGTAACCGCTGAAGATGCTCATTGTAAATGTAGGTGAAACGCACATTAATTGATGTATACAAAGTTATGACGTCACACGGCCTGGTTGCTTGGGAAAAAGCAAACCAAATACACTTTGTCATTGGTTGCTAAGGACCTAGTATTCCATATATAAATGGGACGTTTACCCACCCAAAAAAGTTCTAAATGATGTCCGCGCATGCATTAACACAGACAAAATTGTGTCGTCACCCGACTGGGTTTCTAGGGAAAATTCACACAAATATATTGTTATTGGTAGCTAAGGATGACAGTCCCATACTAGGCCGACGTTTGCTCGTGGAAAAAAAAAGTTCCAAATTCAAAAATGTTCCAACCTCATTAAAATTTGTGTGGAGTCCATTAAAAAAAGAAAATCCGCATAGGTAGGTAGGTACTTAAAAATGTAAAATATCATCGTTAATATAAGTACAAAATTACAAAACGAATGTAATATTGATATATATGGTTTAAAGATAAGTGTTTGAGGTAATTTTAAGAGTTTCGTACGGGATATAAACTACTTTTTAAGAGTTTTGAAAACTTTTTAAATTCCGTGTTGTAAATTTTTCGCTTCCCCCTGCAGTTCGCCCTTCAAGTTTTGACCTTTTGTTTGACGTGTGGTCGATAGACTGTTTTGCGCATGACGTTCGGATTCAGGTTCGCGCGAACTGTTGTGTGGCGACGAGGCGCTCGGCGAAATACGAGTATGACAGCAGTTTTGTGTGCGTTGTGCGACGAGGTGGTCGTCCGGATAACATTTAACATAATATTGTGTTGTGGATTGTCTCGAAAACATGTCATGCGAAAGTGATATACAGTTAAATTGTGAAAGAAAAATGGCACGGCAGAATGGGATTGTGCAGCCACTTTTGACAGGTACGCTTTTCATTTCGCCATGTTGGCTTCCTGATTCCATCCCGTCAAATGGGGGGAATTTGAAAATTTGACATTTTCACCAAAAACTTTTTAATTTATTTTGTGTGTCGTATGTTATGATTAAATTGAAAAGAATGTGTTTTTTAAATACAAAAATAAACATGATTTTATACATCAACAACAGATTTTACAGAATTACTTTGTCTTGATTTATTTAAATTGTTTGTTTTGAGATTATTTTCATGTACTTACCTAAATATTAAGGTGGCATGTGGCGATTCAGGACCTATTTATTTAAGGGGCTGACGTGACGCCAACCACTTCAGTTGAAGTGGGGGATTCCCAGCTCGCGAGGTGGCTGGTTCTCTTTTCTTGAGAAGGCTGAGTAAACCTTTCCGGTATTTATTTTGTGTTTGAAATCAATGACTGGTCAATAGCTCAGTTGGTCGAGTGCTTGCATTCTATGCTGAGTGCTCGAGTTCGAATTCCGAAAAACCTTAAATAAAAAAAAATTGGCAAGGCTTACTCAGCCTTCACAAGAAATGAGTACCAGCCTGCTCAGTAGCTGTGAAACCCCCCACTTCATTGAAGTGGTTGGCGTAAGGCCGGCCTCCTTACCTGTAAAAATAAATAGGTTCACTCGCCATATGTGACCCTTTCGGGGATAACACAGCAAGAAGTTACTCAATATGTTTAGCTTAGTTGCGTTTTTCACCTAAACGGGAAATCATGTCTGACACCATCGGTGGGGATCGAACCCTTGCTCTTCTCTTGGCATAGAATGCAAGTGGTCTACCAACTGAGCCTTTGCTGAGCTTGATTGTCGTTAAGTACAAAGTACCAATTCTCAAGCAAGACCCAGTTGCTGTAAAGCTGGATGGACCTTTGGTGTATGAATTTTTCAACCCAGCGAAGGGCATATTTGAAAATATAAATGTTAAATTTTTTGTGCTTCACTGGGATTTGAACCCATAACCTTCCATTTGTGAGTCCGAAGCGTTATCATTGGACTACAGACGGTCCCTTAGGAATTAATTTTCTCCTTATTTCCCTTAGTTAATACTAGATTGCCGCCTTTGATGCTCTATGACTCGATTATAACCAAAGTATTCTCCCTCTTCCTTCCTCAGCCTTTCTCAGTCCACTTTGGACGTGGGCCTCCTCCAATCCTGTCCACTTCTGTCTATTGGCTACTGTTTTTATATATTAATAAGTCATTTCCTTCCTTAAATTGATGAAATAGTTTTAGGAGTACACCTTGATGTCTTATTATATTTTTATTTTTAGATTTGTACCAGATAACGATGGCCTACGCCTACTGGAAATCTGGTAAAATCGGAGACGTGGCCGTGTTTGACTTGTTCTTCCGGAACAATCCCTTCCAAGGGGAATTCACCATATTCGCCGGACTGGAGGAGGTCTTGAAGTTCCTGGAGAACTTTCACTATTCCGACAGCGGTGAGTTGTGGCAAATTAACACTTCGACTGCCACGATAATTTTGAGAAATCTGGCCTAAAATGGCAATTCAATTTAATCACATTATATTATTAAAACTCTAATTCTAGGGCATGGTTATTATCAAAAAGCACAAAAATGTATGATTAGGGCCTCAGGATTCTGCAGATCACCTTTCAGGAATCGCTGCTGTAATAAGATCATTATCATAATTTTTTGTGATTTTTTTTATTGGTACCGACATTAATGTATGGAAGTGAGGCGTGGATAGTTAACGAATGTGAGTTGAGTCAAGTATGTACCGTTGAAATGGCTTACCTGAGAGCAATGACTGGAAAGACACTGAATGGTAGAGTTTGCAATGATTGGGTGATGAACGAGTGTGGTATAAAAAAGAATATGAGAAATACAAAAAACCACGATGAGATGGTTCGGACATCTTGAAAGAATGGATGATGAACGACTAACGAAGAAAGTGTACAGAAGAAAGCGTAGAAGGGGAAGATGGAGGAAGGAATGGCTAGACCAAATAGGTGAGATTGCTGAAGAATGGAACCTGCAGAGTGAGAGTAAGAGAAGAGTATGTATGAGGAAAGTGATGAATCTTCAAGAAATGAAAGAGATATGCAAGGACAGAAAAAGTGAAGATGTATCTGGGGAGGTACCGGCCACCCCTAGTGGAACGGCGGCAGGATACAGTTACATTTTTTCTGTTTGTGCAAGCCAGCATTGATTTTTTGTTCTTTTCTCAGAAGCCATCCATCGATAAAAGTTCTGATAAAAATGGCAAGTAAACACAGGGCGAGATAACTCCTCGTTGGCTTCCTAGAAAAGAACGCAATGTACGAGTTATCTCAAAGTTGGCAGTCATTGTGTTAAACATGAATTTGATGCAGATATTTAGCACGTTGTGCAATTGATGGTGGTGTTTGTTTATTTATTGCAGACATTGCGTATCTCACGCAGACGCTGCCTTCCTCTATTGAGCAAGAGTTTTTTGTGTACTTGAGGCAACTCACGTGCAGGGATGTCACTGTCAGCGCCATTGAAGAAGGATCTGTAGTCTTTCCCAGGTAATATTATTATAAATCGATACCTTAAAGATAAAACTGATAAGTGACATAATAAACTAATAATAATGATATTAAGATGATTTATTTGGTGAGGGCTGTTTTTGTGTGAATCACCCGCTGCGAGCATGGTCGTCGCTATAGAAAGCGCCAATTCTCAAGCGAGACCCAGTTGCTATAAAGCTGGATGGACCTTTGGTGACCGGTCTTTAGTAAAGGTATATTAATTTTTCAACCCAGCATATATGAAAATAGAATTTGTATATCTTTGAGCTTCTATAGGAAAAAACACTTATTCTGAAGTTTAAATTTTTTTAATGAGAGCACGGATAGTATGTATTTCATAGAACTACACCGAGGGCCCCAGGTAGCCTGGCGGATCCAGTGATGTCACGGTTTGGCTACCCGACCGCGCCATGTTTTAGCGGGACTCAAATTCTCAGCATTATATTTTAGAAATGTATCAATGAAATCTTCATTTTTACTACTTAAAAAAATATTATTGTGATCCTTGAAATTTGCTCCACACAACAGTGGCGAAGGGTGCCATACAACTCGATTTCCATCGGTTTCCCTTTTAAAATGAGGCAAAAGTGATAATAAAGTAGACTGCATGGTTTCAATGGGGGAAAAATACGTATTGTTTCTTTGATTGTATTTTATTGTTTTTTTTTTTAATGTATTTTTTTACTTTGTGCCTATATTTTATAACTACTTTGTTGCCTCATTTTAAAAGGGAAGCCGATGGGAATCGAGTTGTATGGCACCCTTCGCCACTGCTACACAACCATAGCATTTCCAACCGTATTCCCCACCACTGCAATTACCCTATTGCATGATGATAAGTATTTATTGTATTTCAGAGTACCATTACTACGGGTAGAAGGACCTTTAATCATCACACAACTCTTGGAAACTACCTTACTCACTCTTGTGAACTACGCCAGGTAAACAAATATATATTTTTGAATAAATTCTTCTGTCTCAATCGTAAGATGTGCTTGCAGCAATGTTCATCCATCTTTCTCAACATTCCTCCCTTCTATGACCATCTTTTTTCGATGGACCATGGTAACAGATCCCGGAAAACCTCTCTCCAGCGTTATGTGAGGGTTGTTTTCTGGGATCTGTTGCCGTGGTCTATGGGAACTGGAGTTTTCATCAAGATCATCTTTGAAGACTCAGTTGCTGTAAGACTAGATGAACCTTTGGTGACTGGTCTTTGGTAAAGGTGTATGAATTTTTTAACCCAGCGTAGAGCATATTTGAAAACATAAATGGTATATTTTTGGGAAAACCTAGACTGAGATGGCAGGACGGAGTGAGAGGGGATGCAGCGCAGCTTCTCCAGGAGACGAGTTGGAAGTCGGCTACTGAGGACAGGAGGAACTGGAGGGGAATGTTACAGGAAGCCACTCAGACAAAAGACATTCATCCCTTTGTAGCCGATATCAAAACTATGAGAGCTTGGTGTTTTCGCAACTCATTTCTTTGCCAAACTGTCCGCTTATGAAACGAGTTATTGGTATCTGTGTTCCCGCCCCAATTCAACCTTTTCCTATTCAAAACCAAGATCAAAACAAAGCCAACAACACTACGCAGCTAACAGCCCTGCAACTAAGGATCAGGACATCAACCACCATATCATCAACACCTCAACGGCACTACAACAAGTGTTATAGACCCCTAGAGTCTCTGAAATGTAGCGAGTCTCCTGCACAGGATTCCTTAAAAAATTAAAGGCTTGATATGGTCCATTCGTATGTATGTTTTTCTTGCTTGTATACCATTAATATGTTTGCTTTCTCCAGTTTGATGGCCACAAATGCTGCTCGCTACCGCATGGTTGCCGGGAAGAACATTTCCTTACTTGAGTTTGGTCTCCGGAGAGCCCAGGGTCCAGACGGAGGACTGTCGGCCTCCAAGTATTCATATATCGGTGAGTATTCTTAACTATTCTTGTTGCTTATTCTTGACTGTCTGATGTATATCTGTAGCCATTCCGCTAGGGGTGGCCAGAGCCTCATGCGGCATGTAAGTGGGAACTTATACGTGTCTGCTTATGGGAATGCATTTAATATGAATCTTTAATGCTATATATCTTTGCAACTTAGATTACAGATCTTTCCCCAGCAAGCTGTGTGATATCACAATATTGTCTATGTCAATTCAGATGCCGACTTCATTGCCCTGGAACATGATAATGATACTGTAACTGTTGCCAATCCGCTAGGGTTGGCCAGAGCCTCTGCAGATTTGCCTCCATTTTTTCCTATCCTTACCTCTTTCAATTTATTCATATATAAATATTTTAAAAAAAAGTTGTGAAGAGGAATACAATTCACCAACCTATTTTTTAACTAATTTTTTTACTTACTTTTATTTTTAGAGGAATACAATTCACCAACCAAACGTTTAGTCCGGTCGATAGCTCAGGTGGTAGAGTGCTTGCATTCCATGCCGAAAGCTCGGGTTCGAATCCCACCGAGGGTGTCAGAAATGATTTCCCGTTTCGGTGTTTATTTCAAACCCCAAAATAAAATACCGGCAAGGTTTACTCAGCCTTCACAAGAAATGAGTACCAGCACTCTCGGGAGCTGGGAAACCTCCACTTCAACTGAAGTGGTTGGCGTAAGGCCGGCCCCCTTACCTGTAAAAATAAATAGGCTCAACTCGCCACATGCGACCCCTTCGGGGATAACGCGGCAAGAAGTTACACTATATGTGTAGCTTAGTTGCGTTTTAACCTATATTTTTCCTGGATAGTTGTCTTCATGCGAAAACAGAAGGTTGTGTGCATGCAATGGCATTTGTTGAACCAGGGTCAAAGCTATGGTCAAATTTTTCAATAGTTTCAGGAAGTTGCTTAAGACACATTTGTTTAACAGAAGCTTCAACACATAAAAGCGCCCTTGGGGTGGCTAGTGCCACTAAACGGCGCTGTATACAAATTGTCCAATTATAATTATTATTAAATGGACCAGACGTTATTCGAACCAACGTTATTCTGTTCCAAATACGCTAGTCAGATAAGCGACTTGATCCCACGGCCATCACTCCGACTATACCCTCCAATCAAGAGTCCAAAGTGTTAACCACTAGACTACAGACCAGTATAAATGTTGACGACGGTATAATAAATACTCTGTTGTGTTAACAGTGCTAACATTTTTATGGATTTTAAATTCCCTACTCTTTCTCATTGTTAACACTGTACTGTACAGCTAAATTGATCTTCACAATGAATTACTTCTTTAGTCATTCATATTACTCAAGCACTTACTGGAAGATGTTAAAATATTTACTTTCATGAGAACTATTCTAAACCATGTTCACATAAGTTCTCATATTACTGAGACATGACCAGTCCCAGATTAAGCCCATTGGAGCCCTGGTCTGGTCCAGAAGAGACATGCTGTTTTTTTTTTTACTTCTGACGACCAAAACAAACCTTAGCACTAACTTAGGCGTGTATAGTGAAGTGTAACGAATTTCTATGCCATCTAATAGATTAGTAAGTGGTGAATCTTTAATTTTCTAAAATTTGCAATAATTCAATTCACTGTATGTAGGAGTATTTAATAAGTTTATTTTAACTATTGACGCTAACAAATAAATATACCTACTTTGAAATATTATTAATACCGATGAATAAAAACTCTATTTGTAAGTGTAAATTATGCTCCTGAAGATGCCTTATTAGACGAAAACGTTTGAGCAAAAAAATGAAATAAAAAGTGGATTAAAACTCTGTTTTATCCTATTGAATTTTTGAATCATAAAAACTCTGGTTACTTAGAAAGGGAAGAAATTATTATTGAATTATGGTGCATTGGGTTAATTCCGATCTTCGATAGAAGTGACATGCCGATCGACACTTGTTGTAGGGCTGCATAGGTGTTGGTGATGTGGCCGTCTGTCCTGATCCTTTGTAGCAGGGCTTTTAGCTGCATAGTGTTGTGTTGTGTGTTGCGTTGGCTTTGTTTTGAGACACTGAAAGAAAGCGGCGATTGATATTGATTTTGAATAGGACAAGATTAACTTGTCTTGCGAACACAGATACTGGTAACTCTTTCCATAAGCGGGCAGTTTGGCAAAGGAATGAGTCGTGAAAACACAAGTTCTCATAGTTTTGATATCGACTGCAAAGGGTTGGATGTGAGCCGTTCTACGAGTTGCCCTTGTTGTGACGAGAGGAGGAGGTATAAGTGAGGATATTGTGTCTGCAAAGGCCTTTATAGAGTAAAGAGTTACAGTTTTGGGGCCCCTTGGACTTCAAGGTCCTGGTGCGGTTGCACTGCTCGAATCATCCTTAATCCAGGCCTGCGCATGACTAAGGGGTTATATTATATTCCATGTTTCCCTTTCCTTATCACGCGTAATAAAAAATGTAATCTGTGTGTCAATTTTAATTAAATCTAAACAGTTTAGTTGTATCTTTTAATCCTTTCCAATGATGACATCAGTGTGTCAATTTTAATTAAATCTAAACAGTTTAGTTGTATCTTTTAATCCTTTCCAATGATGACATCAGTGTAATGTTTCATAGAATACTTGCTTGATAATTGATAACATTTTAAATAGATTGCATAGCCCTGGAATGTGAGTCGTAACTCAAAGAAATGCTTGATAATAAGTTGTGGCCGATTCTTTCAGTTCAAAGCTTCTTCTTCGATGTCCCTACAGCTCATATCTCCCCTTGGCCTCCATCAGCCTTCACCCCCAACTCCTCCTGTCTACCGCTGCGGCTTTCCAGTCTGTCACCTGCAGTAGTTGGCTTGCGTCCTTCCTCACCTCAATGCAAAGCTAGAGGCCATCTCGAATTTGTTAAATCTTAGCTGCGATTAACATTTCAGATTCATATTTATTGCATGTCCACGCATTAAAATACGCCATAACCTCATTTCTACTTGTATCTAACTGCCGTAACTCCGTAGATGCGTCTCCACTTTGTTCTGTCCTTGCACACTTCTTTCATCTCCTCGACATTCATCACTCTCTTCTCTCTTTCTCACTCTACAGGTTCCAGTCATTTGAAATCTTGCTTGTTTGATTTATCCATTCTTACCACGGTCTTCCCCTTCCTCGCTTACCATTTACATTTCCTTTGTACACTTTTTTTGCCAGTCGTTAGTTGTCCATTCTATCTAAATACCCAAACCATCGCATTGTTCATGAAATGAACATCTACGAGTATAATCTAGTTGCAAAAATATATTACATTTGAGATTCATATGAAATGCATTCCCACGAGCAGACTACGTGTAAGTTCGCGCTTACACATGCTGCATGTGGACTCACAATAAAAACCCAATCTCAAATGAACATAAGACCTACAACTGTTGCCGGCCGTTCCTGAAACAGGGGTGACATTGGCAAAGCGAATCATTTTGTACAGTATGGGTGGTCAGCCTCAGATCAACGTATAAGTCAAGGGAAAGTCAGAAAATTTTAATGTAACTCCTTGTTGCGTTATCCCCGAAGGGTTTCCCATATAGCGAGTCGAACCTATTAATCTTTACAGGTTAGGGAGTCAACCTTACGTCAACCACTTCAGTTGAAGTGGAGGTTTCTCATCTCCCGAGGGGGCTGGTACTCATTTCTTGTTTCTAACTTTCGGGAATCTAAGTTTGCTAGAAATATGTAAAATTTTATGATATCATTTCTTCGTTTTAGACTCTAGGCCACTCCATTGTGGCAAACAAATTTTCACCTTCCAACAGCTGTGAAAACTCAGACTGTAAAGTTGACTCGGCACATTTTGTTATGAGGGGAATTAGACTCCAGCAATCTTTGCACGCTATAAAAGTTTTGCTTGTTACACTCGCTACACACCATCACTCTACATGCAACATTCAATCGTTTTTCATTTTTGAATGCAGCCATTTGACCCGTCTTTTCCCAAGCAAGGGTTGTATGCCAGAAGCAAATGGAGCATTTTTTACAGTGAAAGCTTTATACCAACTTTTTATGAAGACCTGGCTGTTTCAAACTTACGTTATGTGATTTTAAACTGAAAACTAAACTATCTGCTCAATTTCTATAAGTTTGTAGTCTTCTTCTTCAATGTTGGTACATCCCAATTGGAGTCTTGGCCTCCTTCAACCTCTACCTCCACCTCCGCTTGTCCTGAAATGCTGCTGTCCAATTAGCAACTCGGAAAAGATGAGCCGCATTCATCCTTTCACCTCAGTCTTGGTCTTTCCACTCTATTATATATCCTAGGAGGCTTATCATTCTTTTGGAAATCTGTGTGCTTTACACGTTCAGCCCACCACAACCTTTGCAGTCTCATATCACACCGAGGGTGTCAGAAATGATTTCCCGTTTCGGTGTTAATTTCAATCCCAAAGTAAAATACCGGCAAGGTTGACTCAGCCTTCACAAAAAATGAGTAGCAGCCCGGCACGGAGGTGGGAAACCCTCACTTCAACTGAAGTGGTTTGGCGTAAAGGCGGCCCACTTACCTGTGAAAATAAATTGGTTCCACTTGCAACCACGTTTGCAAGTCACGTTTAGTCAGGTATCCAAATCAGAAACGTCACATCCATGACATCTCTGTTTTATTATTCTTAAATTTGTAGAGAGTGCGAGTGCGTTAAGGTCGGGATTGAAGACATGTTTGTTTGGGAGATGTTACAGTTGAACAGTGTCCTTGCAGTGATCACAATACGGCACTACAAACATTGTCATTATTATTGATCCTACTTCAAATCTATCCGGTAATACATCTTTGCAACTTAGATCATAGATAGCTAAACGTGCAAGAGTGTTGTGTGTTTTAGCATCGTCCCTAGAATGGTGTTGGGGTGCCGTACCTCCCCCTGGGCTATTGATTGCCGTAGATTAGTATTGTGTTGGGGGAAATGGTGCCATCCGCCGTACCAGGCACCGACCCACAACTTTTCTCTTGTAACTCTTTTGCCGTCTTATTTCGCTGGCACGTCAGCAGCTTATTGTGAAGTTGTACTCGTTACTTTGCGGGCCGTTCGTGCCAAACTCACCTTGGGAAGGTGAATCATTCTGTTAAACAATTTTAAAGGCAAAGAGTAGCGATTTCATAACATGTTTTTTACGGACGTAAAAAAGTTTTTTGGAAACTTATTGTTTTGTTTTAATGAATTCCCTGTGATGATTTGTATCTATAATTTAGGTTGCAAAAATATTTCAACATTTATAAGTTTCGGGGAAGGTCGGCAAGAGTTGCAGGGTGTGCGTTGATTTGAGATTTGGGTTTTATGTTGTAGGTTCACATGCGGCATGTGCAAGCGTAAACTTGTACGTGTCTGCTTGTGAGAATGCATATAATGTGAATCCCCAATATTGCACATCTTTGCAACTTAGATTAGATTAGAAAATTCATATTTGATGCATGCCTATAAGCAAACACGCATTAGTTTGTGTTTACACATGCTGAATGTGCTTTTGTGACAGGCAAATATATTTATGAATAACTATTTAAAAAAAATTAAAATTAAAAATAAAAACAAATTGTATAAGGCTACGGGGCGAGTAAAATTTAATAATACAATTTGTTTTTATTTTTAATTTTAATTTTTTAAAAATGAAAGGTTACAAAGTGAATGCCTCATCAATTAATGAAACTATTTTTAAATTTGTTTTTAAAATAACACAAATTGTAGTCCTGTCGATAGCTCAGTTAGTAGAGTGCTTGCATTCCATGCCGAGAGCACAGGTTTGAATCCCACTGAGGGTGTCAGAAATGATTTCCAGTTTCGGTGTTTACTCGGCCTTCATAAAAAATGAGTATCAGCCACCTCGGGAGCTGGGAAACACCCATTTCAACTGAAGTGGTTGGCGTAAGGCCAGCCCCCTTTTCTGTAAAAATAAATAGGTTCCACTCGCCACATGAAATAAACACCGAAACGGGAAATCATTTCTGACACCCTCGGTGGGATTCGAGTCCAAGCTCATGGCATGGAATGCAAGCACTCTACCAACTGAGCTATCGACCGGACTTATTTTGTTATTGTTTAACACTAAACAGATTAATTAAGTATTTTAATTTAATTGCTAATGATTATTTATTGACCATATATTGTATGGAAGGTGTTGATAGAAGCACACATAGCTGGGCATTATCAATTTGGTAATAAAGTATATCTATTAGGTGATAGCTTATCGTCAGTACACATGGTAACTTATAATCATTCTAATACAGGGGTATACAACTTAGGAGACTTGTCTAATGCGGCCTGTAGACAACTTTCTGAAAAGTCATACAATATGGCATGCGGACACTTTAAAAAGTCATTCAATCCGGCCCTTTAAAAGTCATACAATATGGGCCTGCGGACACTTTTAAAAGTCATACAATTTGGCCCTTTAAAAGTCAAACAATACGGCATGCGGATACTTTTAAAAGTCATATGATTTGGTCCGTGGACACTTTTAAAAGTCATGCGATCCGGCCAGAGGACACTTTTAAAAGTCATGCAATCCAGCCTAAAAGTCATACAACACGGCCTGCGGACACATTTAAAAGTCATATAATTTGGTCCGTGGACACTTTTAAAAGTCATGCAATCCAGCCAGAGGACACTTTTAAAAGTCATGCAATCCAGCCAGAGGACACTTTTAAAAGTCATACAATCCGGCCCTTTCAAAGTCATACAATACGGCCTGCGGACACATTCAAAAGTCATATAATTTGGTCCGTGGACACTTTTAAAAGTCATGCAATCCGGCCTGAAGACACTTTAAAAAATCTGCAACTCTTGTCGCCTTTCCTTGAAACACATTGGTGACATTGGCAAAGTGAACCATTTTTTTACAGTATAGGTGGTCAGCCTCATAAACTAAATTAGAATCTATAATCTAAGTTGCAAGAATATATTCATTCAAAGCTCTCAGATGTATGCCCACAAACAAACACGTGTAGTTCGCGCTTACAAATGCTGATTGTGTACTTACAAATAAAATCCAAACCTCAAATGAACATAAGCCCTGCAACTCTTGCCGACCTTCCCTGAAGCAGGGGTGACATTGGCAAAGTGAACCATTTTTTACAGTATGGGTGGTCAGCCGCATACCAACCTATCAGAATAATGGTTGTTAATAAATTATAAGTCCTTATTCCTTGACTTATAGGTTGGTATAAGGCTGACCAGCCATACTGTAAAAAATGTCTCACTTTGCCAATGTCACACCTGTTTCAGGGAAGGTCGGCAAAAGTTGCAGGGCTTATGTTCGTTTGAAGTTTTGAATTATGTATTTTTTTATGGTTTGTGTATTAACACTCCTTCTTATTTCAATTATAGATTACTAACGTTTTTTGTAATCCTACCTGACGATGACCTATAGGGTCGGAAACGTTAGTAATCTATAATTGAAATAAATTGATATATTGAGTGAAAAGAAGCAGTGTTTAATTAGTAATTTGTTTTAAGAAACATAATCAATTAGGTACACATGTCTGCTTGTGGGCATGCATTCAATATTAATTTCAAATTGTAATATATGTTTGCAACTTAGATCATAGAGTATAGATTGAATATTTACATTCTGATTTTATTCAAAGTGTTGGAAAAGGCAGAGTTTGTTTTTTATATTGATTTTCATGTATGTAGTTTGTGAATTTTTTTGCAATATCTTTGTTAAATCAATACGAGTTTTTCCATTGGATACGAACACACACACACACACACACACATCATTGATTTATTAAACACGGTTACCTACAGCACACATGCAAACTAACTTCCATGAACTACACATGTATCAATAAATAAAAAATCTCTGTATTGAATTTGTTTTTATATCTCTTGGAACACAGTATGTTTATGCCAAAAAGTCATGTTCCAGAATATTTAAACATCAATTACAATGCACAGAAAAAATAGCTTTTATTCTTTGATTTATTCAATGTTTGTTCATGTTTCTTGGTATATTCCGTTTATTATAAAAGTATCACTTTGCCAATGTCACCCCTGTTTCAGGGAAGGTCGGCAAGAGTTGCAGGGCTTATGTTCATTTGAGATTGGGTTTTTTATATTGTAGGTCCACATGCGGCACGTGTGAGCGTGAAATTATGCATGTCTGCTTGTGGGAATGCATTTAATATGAATCTCAAATGATACATATCTTTGCAGCTTAGATTTAGATTTAGATCAGATTTTAGTATTGTATCTATTTATTATCCTGTATACTCAAATGTCAGATACTGCCGTTTACAAGTTTAATATATATATATATATATACAAGGATAACTTATTTATAAGGTACACATAATTAAAGAGTGCCGTTTTTGTGTGTGTCACACCTCAAGGGCCCTCGCTGTGTATGAGCAAAATGTTAGCATGATAGACGCAGACGGTTAGACCGGTCTGTAGTCTAGTGTTTAACACTTCGGACTCGTGATTGGAAGGTTGAGGGTTTGATTCCCAGCGGAGCATAAAAAATATTTAACTTTCTAATTATGCTCTTCGCTGGGTTGCAAAATTAATCTGGCTTCACGAAAGACCGGTCATCAAAGGTCCATCCAGCCTTATACTAACTGGGCCTTGCTTAAGAATTGGCGCTTTCTACAGAGCTCGTAGAGAGCTCTTGAGCTCTATGACATAAGAACGGTTCTCGAAACATTGGGATTCGTGATTTTGACAGAAATTCTATTTAGAAGATTCGAGTGAATGCTCACACCATCTAGAGACACAGACATACTCACACAAGTAAAAACACACAATTAAACATTTGTTACAATATCCAACACTAAAAACTTTATAATGCTGATTGCTTTTGCTTTCAGGTGGTTTCGACGGCACCAGCAACGTCCTGGCCGGCAAACTCTTCAATATTCCGGTGAAGGGAACCCACGCGCACGCCTACATCACTTCCTTCTCCACCCTGGAGGAGCTCAACATGACCGTCCTCCCGCACAGCGAAACCTCCAAACCCTGCAACATCCTCGAGCTGGCCGTCAATTGGCGCCGCAAAATCTCACCGCTGATGGACGTGTCCCCGGAAGAAGCGAGCGACGGAGAGTTCGCGGCGCTCATCTCGTACGCCGTGGCCTTCCCGGACGGATTTACGGCCCTCGTGGACACGTATGATGTGAAGAGGTATCCGCTAAATGGCACCGCGCAGCAAACGGACAGCGACCATAAGTCGAGGCGATGCTATCTCTACAAATGCCACTGTCAGAATGCTAAGTTTTATTCGTACACCGTCGAGTTGGCGGACCTGACCCTGAGGTAAAGTGAGAAGAGAGCCATCAAACTAAGATAATTCATCAATTGTATCATTCATCGGATATCGCCACATTCCTTTTACTTTAGTTTAGAAATCTCTATAGATTATAGATGAGTCATATGTAACAGAAAGTGGCTTATGTTTTCTTTTTTCAAAAATGAAATAAATATGTGGAGACACAGTAAATAAATTTCTCATTGTTATAACTGGTTTATCAAAGGATTCAATTTAAGAAAAAAAGTTATTTATTACTATTAATGAGATGAATTTATCGTGTATTTTACCGGTTGATAGCTCAGTTGGTAGAGTGCTTGCATCCCATGCCGAGAACTCGATTTCAAATCCCACCAAGGGTGTCGGAAATGATTTCCCGTTTCGGTTTTTATTTCAAACCCAAAAATAAAATACTGGCAAGGTTTACACAGCCTTCACAAAAAATAGTACCAGCCCCTTCGAGAGTTGCAAAACCCCCACTTCAACTGAAGTGGTTGGCGTAAGGCCGCACCCATTACCTGTAAAAATAAATAGGTTCCACTCTTCAAATGCGAACCCCTTTGGGAATAACACCGGCAAAAAGTTACTCTATATGTGTAGCCTAGTTGCGTTTTGATTTGGCAAGAGTTTCCACGCTGAATCTGAATAGTCTACGGACAGAAGTTGCTGAAGGCAAGATGGTAAAGGTTCAACTGTGACCTTCCTTGCCTCGTGAGGTCTATCCACTTTTGGGTGACGCCAAAATCGATTTGAATACAGGATCGTCATTGATTGGATCCTGCAGGAGGGTGGCTTGGTTAGCCAGATATAAAAAATAGGAGCGTACGATCCTCGGCCCTGCAGATGGTAAATGTCATGTCACACCTCATGTGACAGGGGGACCGAGCCATAACACCCATCATTTCCACATGTTTATCTCATTTAAAAAAAAAATACCAGACTGCCGCCTTTGACTGTATACGACACAGATACAACTTTTTTTTTCAATTCAGATTGACACCAGCTGGCAAACATTACCCCTTCTCTTTTTTTACTTACATCATATTTTTTTTACAATTCACGAAAATTATAATCCTTTTTAAAAAATGGCATTGCAGTTAAATGCCAATTTTTTAAGATTATAAAAGATGTTAAGGGCGTATTTATTGCTTGTTCAATTTATTTATTTAATTAGTTGCCATCTGTTGAACAGAGCTCCAAGTATAATCAAATCAACCAGTGTGTTAACCAAAAAAATGTATGGAAACTTAAATTATCACTAGAAGTGCTTGTTTAGTCACCATATATTTTTTTGTTTTATTCTCTTACAAAATTTCAATTAATATCGAAACCGCTCTCAAAGATTATTGGATTTATTTTTATTGTTGAAAAATATAAGCATAATATGATACATCTAAAATTTAGTATGAAAATGAAGCTTCCATAAGTTTCCAATAGATGGCAGGATAATTAATGTAAATTTATCAAATTTGCCCTTAACTTGAAAAAGTAGAATTCATAATATTACTATGTACACATCAAAGGACACATTTCATTAAAAACGTATTTTTTTACCTACATTAGAATTAGTATTTGAAAATAATAGAATAGCCTACAATAAATGCTGATGTGCATGGTCATACTAGGTATCATCTACATATTATACATATCGATATTCTGTAAACACTAAAATGAGGTGGTTTTTACATTCACCAAAACTGTTTGTGATATCAACATGGTGCTATAAACATCCGTATGTCGTCTTATGCCGAATCTGTCTCGCCACATTTCACAATATCTTGCCTCAAATTAATCTCGACACATTTCACAAAATATTGTGTCAAATCCGTCTCATCACATTTTTACAACAGACTCCGTCTCGCCACATTTCACTGGATTTAGTCAGATTCTGTCTCGCTGCATTTCACTACATCTTGCGCTGAATTAATCTCGCCACATTTCACAAAATACTGTGTCAAGTCCGTCTCATTACATTTTTACAAAATTTTGTCAGACTGCATCTCCCCACATTTCACAAATTTTTGACAGATTCCGTCTCACCGCATCTCACAAAATATTGTCAGATTCTATCTCGCCACATCTCACAAAATATTGCGCCGAATCTGTCACGCCATATTTTATAAAATCTTCTGGATTCCGTCTCGCCACATTTCACAATATTGTTTGTCCTATGGAGTAGTAAAAAGTACTTCAACCCCTGCATCAAAGATATTACAATTTAACCGCAGTTTTGCTACCAAGTTTAACTTTTTTTCATTTGATTAGAAAAGTTTAAAAATAAAAAATAACATATCGAAAAGGTGTACTCAGCCTTCACAAGGAATGAGAACCAGCCCCCTCGGGAGCTGAGAAACCCCCGCTTCAACTAAAGCGGTTAGCGTGAGGCCAGCCCCCTAACCCGTAAAAAAAGTAGGTCACAAATTGCCATATGTTACCCCTTCCGGGATAACATAGGCAATAATTTACACTGTATGTGTAGCTTAGTTGCGTTTCCCAAATTGTCACATTTGGTTTTATTAGACTGTTTTTTTCGTAGCTTTTAAATCTGTTTTACAAAGTCCCAAATTCATTGTAAAGACGCTTGATTTTATGAAGATTTGGGTCTTTAATCTCTTCCCTAGTACTGTCTCCATATCCATCTTCATCCATGAGTCCATCCATCTTCATCCATTTGTCCATTGTGTCCGCCGTTGGCACTCTCCTCACTCTTGCTTCAGTGTCGAAATGTCATCTGAAACATTCACGGCGACTCGGCGGTTGGTACATTGAATTCTGTTTCATGGTAGCACTGTAGGGGATGGCGGTAACGCTTACGTTCTTGCACTTACAAATCCACCACGTCTGCGTATACTATCACATCCGTGGATACTTCAATGTTGGAAGAGCAAATTTTCTCTAATCTATATTAAAATAAAGATACCTATAATTTGTAATCGGATACGGCTTGCAGTGCCCCAAGTATAAAACTATGTAAACTCAACCATGTTGTTAACCAAAAATGTATGAAAATTAAGACAGTGCTCCTAGGCGGCGTTCTAGTTTCAATGGATCTTTTGGGGAGATGCTATGGATGAGGTTTTTAGTCAGTCAGTCAAACTAAAACGGTCCATTTTGGTCCTGTTTTACTTTTCACACATTTTTGGTGGACGCTATACAGCGAGGCACGTGCACAGGGAAGAGGCAAATGCATTTCGGAATAGATATTTTATACTCTTTACTGGATACCTAATAATGAGAAGAAGAGTACTTAAATAATGACTTTCAATTTAAATCTTAATTTTGAGGGGAAATGTATTTTTAAATATATGTTGCCTACTATTTAGGAAGATGTGCCTGTAACGGATGTACACCCTTGGTAATAGCTAATAGAAATTTGGTTGACAGTAAAATATAAAATAATAATTCGGTTAGATACATTTTTTTACAAATTTGTTAGGATTTGAAAGTGTTCATAAAGAAATACAATTACCTATTCAACTTGTAGATTTACTGTTTAATAGTATGTTGTGGGAAACAGGAGGAGTTGGACGCAAGGACTGATAGAGACCAAGTCTTCATATGAGCTGTACAGCCATTCAAGAAGTCTAATCTAAATCTAAATCTAAGCTGCAAATATATGTATCATTTGAGATTCATATTAAATGCATTCCCTCAAGCAGACACGCATAGTTTCGCGCTCACACATGCCGCATGTGGACCTGCAATATAAAAAACCCAATCTCAAATGAACATAAGCCCTGCAACTCTTGCCGACCTTCCCTGAAACAGGGGTGATATTGGCAAAGTGAACCATTTTTTACAGTATGCGTGGTCAACCTCATACCAACCTATCAGTCAAGGAATATCCAAGAAGTGATTAAAATAATTTTCAATATACTCTTCCAATAATGAAGCTTTTACCGATGTGATGGTTTGAACAGGGATTGGTCGAAATGCTTTTGTTATAATCAGCCGCTTTTCATATTGTCCGACTGCTCCATGCGACAAGAGTCACACCATGGCTGCATGATGTAAATACATAATAAATACAACTCTTACCGCCCCGAGCCTGAATGGGGGCTGGCCGGTAGCGTAGTCAGAGGTGGCATGAGCGGTGAAGCTGTTGAAAAACTTGAAGAAAGAAACAGTCTCACCGTTGGCCTGCATGATCCCATCGATTTACTTCATGAGAATATGGATTTAGCCCCCCCTTGTACATATGTCTAATAAAATAATGACTGTTTTTGTACCCCATATAAACTTTACATGTCATTCAACTTTCTTTTCCATTGAGTACTCTATAGATGTCGTTTCTATTCTTAATTTTTTGTTCAAAAGTCTAGGTCAATGGTTCAGTAGGTAAAGGGCGTGCATTTAATACAAGAGGACTAGGGTTTGATCCCCACCGAGGGTATTTGAAATGATTTCCCGTTTCTGTGTTTATTTCAACCCAAAATCATAGAACCAGCAAGGCTTACTCAGCCTTGACAAGAAATGAGAACCTGACCTCTTTTGGGAGCAAGGAAACCCTCACTTCATGTTAAGTGTTCGGTGCAAGGCTGGCTATCCATACCTCGGAAAATAAATAGGTTCCATTTGCACATATGCCACCCCTTCGGAGATTACGCGGCAAGAAATTGCTCTGCTCGCAGCGTAGATGTATTTTTAAGGTGCATTACCAGTGCTATTCAATTATTTTACTGTGGAGTACTCGATGGCAGGGGAAGTTGAATAACATGTTAATATCTGGCATCAGTTTTGTACATATTTTTGCCATTTTTGTTTTGTTTAATATTATACGAGGCATATCCAGAGAGTAAGTGTTAGATTTTTACCAACGCTAAAATGTGATAGTGGAGGCTCTTCCATATTGAAGAAGTACTGGTGGATCTCGAGAGCATAAAAACTCGCCTTGCGATGCCGTATTTTATGAAACATAGTATTCATTTATACACAGAGCATGACTTCTACTTTATTGTTGTGAAATCAAATTTGACAGGGCAACTCTTAGGTAATTTTAAATTATTTCAAATTACTAATGCTAAAATTAATCTTCACAATTTCAGTACACAAACCCTTCAATTTGTAAATGGTTTCATTTACTTTTTTGGAAATGCTTGATGTCGAGGCTCTTGACGTGCTTTGAACAAGAAGGCGATCACATGGAACAATAACTGACAAAATCCTGTTTTTATTTATTTCAAAATTGAGTACCCTTACTTTCCGGATTTGCCTTGTGTTTTATGTTATCCCTGTAATATTTGATTGATCAGTATGCAAATTTTTACTTGCATATTCTTGAGAAGGCTCTTGAGGTGTGATTCACTCAAAAACAGCACTCTCCAAATAAATATTTTATTTTATGGATGAAATGTTGACTTTAAATGTCAATTCATCTATGCTATAATCTAAGTTGCAAAGATTTGTTCAAAGAAACATTCAAAACTCATATCAAATGCATGCCCACAAACAGGCACGTGTAAGTTCTCGCTTACAAATGCTGCATGTGTTCTTACAAATTAAAACCAAACCTAAAATGAACATTAACCCTGTAAATGTAATTTGTCATGTATGTTCCTCGACTTATAGGTTGGTATGTGGCTGACCACCCATGCTGTTAAAATGGTTCACTTTGCCAATGTCACCCCTGTTTCAGGGAAGGACGGGAAGAGTTGCAGGATGTATGTTCATTTGAGATTTGGGTTTTTATGTTGTAGGTTCACATGCGGCATGTGCAAGCGCAAACTTGTACTTGTCTGCTAAGTGGAATGCATTGAATATGAATCTTCTAATCTAATCTAATCTAAATTGAAATGATATGTTACATTGGAGATTCACATTATATGCATTCTCACAAGCAGACACGTACAAGTTCGCGCTTGCACATACCGCATGCGAACCTACAATATATAAACCAAATCTCAAATGGACATACACTTTGCAACTCTTGCCGTCCTTCCCTGAAACAGGGATGACATTGGCAAAGTGAACCATTTTTACAGCATGGTCGGTCAGCCGCATACCAACCTATAAGTCAAGGGACATATCTTAAATGTAATATATCTTTGCAACTTAGATTAGACATTATAGATCAACATTGTGCAAAGGACCCAATACACAAGAAATTTGCCAACAGATTCTCAGAAAATCAGCAAATATAAATGGTTTCATAAATCCTGCACCTAAATGTCTTCAAGCAATCTTTGCACCGGAATAACATTATATTTGTCTTGTCTCCCCAGGAGTGGCTTGCTGAACTTCTGCGCCGTCGCCTTGGCCTTGAACGACGCCGGCTACCGGGCCGTGGGCGTGAGGATCGACAGCGGAGACCTGGCCTACCTCTCCGTGCTGTCCAGGAACACCTTCGAGAAGATAGCGGAGAAGCTGAGCCTGCCGTGGTTCGCCAAGCTAATGATTGTGGCATCCAACGACATCAACGAGGAGACTATACTGAGTCTGAATGAGCAGGGACACAAGATTGACTGTTTTGGGATCGGAACTCATCTAGGTGAATCTTCAACTAGTTTTAGTCTACAATAATCTGGTGAAAATGTCGGCGGTATGATCGCTCCAAAGGCCCAACTCGATGTTAGAATGATGAAAATAACGCCACCTTAAAGGTAAAATTCAGTAAGTGCTGATTGACTGTTGCTGTTACTGTATCCTGCCGCCGTTCCACTAGGGGTGGCCGGTAAGTTCGCAGATGCGTCTCCACTTTTTTTTGTCCATGCATATATATATCTCTTTCATCTCTTCAACATTCATCACTGCCGTCATACATAGGTACCTAACGCAAAACGCATCTAAGCTACATTTTTAGTGTAACTACTTGCCGCGTTACCTCCGAAGGGTTTCGCATGTGGCGAGTGGAACCTATTTATTTGTACAGGTAAGGGGGCCAGCCTTATGCCAATAACTTATTTTTAGTTTAAACTTCTTCAGTTGAAGTGGGAGTTTCCCAGCTCCCTAGGAGGCTGGTACTCATATCTTGTGAGGGCTGAGTAAACCTTGCCGATATTTTATTTTGGGTTTTTGAAATAAACACCGAAACGAGAAATAATTTTTTGACACCCTTGATGGGATTCAAAACCGAGCTCTCGGCATGGAATGCAAGCACTCTACCAACTGAGCTATCGACCGGACAATACACCATTGAAGAAGAGAAGAAAATGTTATTATAATATGTACTGTTATGATTTTAGTTGGGCTCTTTTAATCAAACTGCAATTTATATTTTAAGATTTATTTCCCACAATGTCTGTTTACAATGTACTGATTTCTAGCTCTTGCTTATCGACTTCGCGGCTCAATATTTTAATCGACTCTGGTCTCTCACACAATTGCGGTCCTAATATATAGTGTCTAAACGGACACATTTCGCATATTCCGGACCCTTCTATAGTGAACCTCTCCACACACCTCTGTGTTGTTCTATAGTATTCTAGTTACGCCTACCAACAACTACGTGCCTGGGCAAATGCATACATTTAAACTCACAGTAGACTATACTAGAGGCGGAGACACACACAAGCAAGACACGTAATCGGGCTCATAAGTTCGTAACAGTATGTAAATGTAGTCATATGAATGATGTTTCAGTCACCTGCCAGAGACAGCCCGCCCTGGGCTGTGTGTACAAGCTGGTGGAGATAAATGGCCAGCCCCGCATCAAGCTGAGCCAAGACGTCGGCAAGGTCACCATGCCTGGGCACAAGGAGGTAATAATAATAATATTAGGATGATTTATTTGGTGGGCGCTGTGTGTGTCACACCTCAAAAGCCCTCTGCAAGCTTGGTCGTCGCTGTAGAAAGCGTTAATTCTCAAGCAAGGCCCAGTTGCTGTAAGGCTGGATGGACCTTTGGTGATCGGTCTTTAGTAAAGGTTTATTAATGTTTCACCCAGCGAAGAGCATATTTGAAAATATAAATGGTATTTTTTTGTGTGCTCTGCCGGGATTTGAACCCTCAACCTTCCATTTACGAGTCAGAAGTGTTAACCACTAGACTATGTACCCCGAGTATAAAACATTTACTTAGATATAACTTAAGATGTTATTTGAACCTGATGCCATATCCTGCAAATTACTAGTCCAGACAATGTGAGCAGATTGAAAACACCAGATTTCAATGGCCCATCGTATTTTTTTTGTATCAAACTGGAGATCTAGCGTACCACTATAAAGCTTGATTGATTGTTTGTGTATGTTGCAGCCTTACCGGCTATTCGGAGGCGACGGCCACGCCCTCATTGACCTCCTGCAGAGGTCCTCGGAGCCCGCGCCCGAGGTGGGACAGAAGGTGCTGTGCCGGCATCCCTTCCAGGAGTCCAAGAGGGCCTTCGTCATCCCCACCAGGGTAGAGAAACTCTACAAGGTTTGTCTTCAACCAATTATAGTGGCCAACACAATGCAACTAAGCTATACACATAGTACGACTTCTTGCTGCGCTATCTCCGAAGGGTTTTGCATGTGGCGAGTGTAAACTATTTCTTTTTACAGGAAAGGGGGCCGGCCCAACGCCAACCATTTCAGTTCAAGTAGGAGATTCCCAGCTCCCGAGAGGGCCGGTACTCATTTCTTGTGAAGGCTGAGTAAACCTTGCCGGTATTTTCTTGTGGTTTTTGAAATAAACACCGAAACTAAACACACTAACGTCTTCAGGAGACACCCTCTCTGCACAATGACTGAGGATAAACTGATTTACATTAATAGCAACTGTCACAAATAAACCTTATACCTAACAATGATGATGATGTAGGTATCTTTTAATAATGGTTAATGATTCTAGGTGTATTGGAAAGATGGCGTGATCTGCATTCCATCCCCGCCCCTATCTGGCGTCCGGGAGCGTGTGCAGGCTTCCCTCAAGACTCTGCGGCAGGACATCAAGAGGAACCTCAACCCTACTCCTTACAAGGTATGTGCAACGCCCCTGCTACTTCCGCAGTCCTTTGGCTCGTCCCTCGGCCAAACAACCGCACCACCACCCACTGACGTCACAGCAATATCTTTTTAATTATTAAAATGAAAATGGCGGTACACAATTGTATTTTGTTGCCGACCCTGATGTATGGAAGCGAGTCATGGACGTTGAATGAAAGAGAAGTAAATAAGGTATGCACTGTAGAAATGGCTCATTTGAGAAGTATGACAGGAAAAACACTGAAATATAGAGTGAGAAACGAATGGGTTCTAAATGAATGCGGAGTAAAAGAAAGCGTGAAAGTGAAAGTTTAAAGAAGTGTGATGCGATGGTTTGGACATATTGAAAGGATGAGTGAAGACCGACTGACAAAAAGAGTGTATAAAGGGAATGTAATAGGTAAGCGTGGAAGGGGAAGACCTAGGAAACAATGGATTGATCAGATAAATGAGATTGCGAATGAATGGAATCTACAGAGTGGAAACAAGAGAAGAGCATGCATGAAAAGAGTGATGAAATTAGATGAGATGAAAGAAGTATGCAAGGACAGAGTCAAGTGGAGGCACTTGTGTGGAGGTACTGGCCACCCCTAGAGGAAAGGCGGCAGGATACAAGACAAGACAATTGTTATTATTTTACAATAACACAACAGCATTAAACAATTTGTCATGAGTCTTCTTTGTTGATTTCCTGCAGGTTGCCGTCAGCGACGATCTGTACAACTTCATCCATGATTTGTGGCTGCAGAACGCGCCCATCGGGGAATTATCATGAGTGGACAGCCTGGAGGTGCTGTAAGCGAGCATTCCCTTTTCTCAATCGACAAAAGCAAGCCTAAAAATATTGGTATTACCACACACTCTTGGCGTACCAATTTAGGTCCAACAAGATTAAAACTGTGTATCAAACATGTATGTATTCAAAAGGTACAAAAAAATATGTTTGTATTTAATCAGTACAAAAACATGTTGTATTCGAGCGAGTCAAAAATTGTTTCTGTTAAAGCGATACTAAGAAATGATAGTATTTAAGTGATTCACACAATCGGTGCAAAAATGTTTATATTCTAGCATTACAAAAATGTTTCTATTTAAACAATACAAACAAGTAAGTATTGTTTTTAAGGGTAGGCAAAACATTGTATTCCAGTTGTACAAAAAATGTTTGTATTCAAGCTGTACAAAAACATATTTTTACTTACGTAAGTGGTACAAAAAGTGATTGTATTCAAGTCATACATTTTTTTTTGTAAAAAAGAAATACAAAAGTATTCAACGTTTAATTCTTGCCATTTTTTCATGTGATGACAAATTAAAATAAAAAATATATAATCTACCCATGTAAGGAAAAACTATTTTTATCTAGGTAATAATATGTAAAGGAAATTAAAATATTCTAAATTTATCAAAATATTATTAATTCCTACACAAAATTCTTTGGAACACTTACCACTCTCTTCACTGCTCATATAAAAGTAAAAAAAATTGCATACTTATTTTTTCACTTATAAATGCTACTTCTTATGTACGCAGCTCTAACTGAATGGAAAAAAAATGTGACGTCAGCTGTCCCGGTTTCTAGGGAGGATGCTATCTATCATTATATTATTGTCACATAAACCTGTGATGTTACCCTGCCGAGAAAAGTTTTACATTTTGAGCTTTGCGTTGAGTCCATTGAGTCCTTTGACTTTTTCTTTAATTTGGACTTGTCAATTTTTTATTATTACATCCATTGATTACATCACAAAATAAAGAAGTGGAAATAGCTATTGGACGTTGAAAATTATTTTATGAAAGATGAACAAAAATTGTTCGACAAAGTAAAGATTCAAATATGGTTCACGAATTTATAAGTCGGATGTTTTTCCACTCGACCATCGATCATCTCAAAAATGTCTGTATTCAAGCTCAAGATTTTTTTTTTAAAACAAAATGGATTGTTTATACCTCAACTAATGTACATTTCTGTTTTCAAGTACAAATATTTAATCAAAATATAAAATTTACATTGTAGTTTGTTTGAATTTATGGCAAAAAATGATTTGCCAACATTCCTAGAAGTATATTGTCATAAAAAAACAACAATTAAATCTTTAAATATATTCAAGGTGGTACTTCTGAAAATAATGATGTTTTTGAATACAATATCCTTAGTACAACAACAAAACAGTCATAAAATAATTTAAAATGTGAATGACATAATACATACAGTCCATTCAGATGTCAGAATGAGACTGCCTTGAAGTTAGCTGCAGGTAACTAATATTGTCATGGTGGCAGCTCTCCACTCTGAAGATAGCGCTATTATGCATTCCTTTTGGAAAAGTGCCATCTATGAAGCAAGTCTGCTAACAGTATAGTAAACTATGTTTTATATTTTAACTAGTTTATACTTAGTTTAAATACTTAAACAATCCTGGTTTTGAATTTTTTGTAATTTGTTTTGACCAATCGAAGATAAAAATAATGCCACTATGGGATATAATTTAATGTGAGTCCTATAGAATAAAGATGGTAATCTAACTTAAAATCTATCTGGAAACACCGAGAATCATTTTTTTATGAATTTCATACATTTATCTTGATTTAATGTATGAAATGGATAAGAATATGATTATTTAAATATATTTATCTCATATGAAGACTAAACAAGGAATCTAATCTGTGTAATGTCAGCAAAAATAAGAAAATAATCTACTAATGCAATATAGTGGCATCTGTGTGTATCTAAAGCTCTGTAAAATTTGTAATGCAACAACAGTCACTATCACAGTTTATGGCGGTATTTCCGGTTCTTTGTGACAGGCAATAAACACGATTTCAAATTTATAAGTTTGATTTACTCAAAATGTTTTTCAACTGACATTCCTTGTTCTTCCCGTGTAGTCTTCATATTTGAATATACAATTCATATTATATTATATCCCATAGTTTCATTTAGTTTCTACAGCCTATAGATCTATATTCTGTAGTTTCATTAGTGCAAGGAGTATAGACGGGTTAGGAGAGAACATTAGGTACCTGCCATGGAATTGCGGTGCGTCTCCGCTCACGTGACATGATGACGCAATAGTGAGACAGCCGCTCTTACAATGCCAGAGATTCTGTTGTGATCACGAGTAGCGGAAGACCGCGGATTAATCGCGTGACGTCATCGGGACACACCGGAAATCGGTTATGACCGTGGCATCAATAGGAGTTATCAGTCCAAACCATCAATACTCCTTGCGTTAGTTTAATTCAATTTTTATTAAAAATAGTGTTGTTAACAAATGATAAGAGTTACAAATTTGTATTTTTTTAGCACAGCCGTCCTCTTAGTGCTTGTTTGTCTCATGTCTATCAGAGGTAATTTCACATGAGCAATGTTTGAATGTGTACTGGACCAATGTGTCTTATGACAGCTGGAAATTGATTTTAAAAATATTTCTAACAGCTCTCACATTATGGTGTTTTATATTTTTTTCTTAGATCAAATTGTGTAGAATGTGATTTTTAAGACAATTCCATTGAAAGGTCATCTTTGAATCAAATGGTAGATTAGCCAAACATGCACTGGGGGGACGAGCTATCAACACTTTGAATCATATTTTTTGTCAATGTTGCTATAGCTAAGTTTTTTGTTTAGTTTTTATATTTTTGTCTATGTAAACACAATCTTAAAAATAAGCTGCTATGTGCCTTGTAAGGTTTAGTATGTAAATTAATAAGTTTTAAAATTACATGTAAAATTTATTTGTAAGATTTTTCCACTGAAAAAAAATTATAGTCTACACTTAGAATTATATAAGTGAGGCGCTTAGAACCAAAGTCGTCTGTCTAGGATTTTGTTTGAAAACTAGATAAATTTAATATGGAACAACAGAAAACAACATTCTTTGAGTTTCCATTGATTATTTACAAGAGAAAAAAATATATAATGTGGGTAATTCATTTCCACAACCGTTTGCATCGTCAGGTGGCCAAATGAGTTGTTTTATTTGGTCATCTTTAAGATATAATTATAATAAAACAATATTTATAGTGCCGTTTTGTGATGAATCACTGCAAGGGCACTGTTCAACTGTAACATCTCCGAAACAAACATGTCTTCAATCCCGACCTAAATGCACTCGCACTCTCTACGGTTTTAAGCTCATGGGGTCGGGTAGTTCACAGCACAGGGCCGGCTTTGCAAAAGGCACGATCCAAGTATTTTGCTTTATTAGATCGTTTTGGAACAATCAATTTATTCACAGCAGTACCACTAGCAGATCTTAATGCCAGCCGTTTACCCTCAACTGTGTCCGTCACACAAAGCTCTGAAATATACTGCGGCGCAACACACTGTGTCGATGTAAAGACAGTTAAACATACCTTATGCTAAATTCTTTCTTCAATTTTAAGCCAGTGAAGCTGGTCTCTTAATGTAGGGGTAATGGAAGCACTAATTTTGAGATTATATATTAGGTAAGCGTGGAAGGGGAAGACCTAGGAAACAATGGATTGATCAGATAAATGAGATTGCGAATGAATGGAATTTACAGAGTGGAAACAAGAGAAGAGCATGCATGAAAAGAGTGATGAACTTAGATGAGATGAAAGAAGTATGCAAGGACAGAGTCAAGTGGAGGCACTTGTGTGGAGGTACCGGCCATCCCTAGAGGAGTGGCGGCAGGATACAAGACAAGACAAAACGTGCTCCCATATTGAAGTCTGTTCAACTGCACACACAGTAGAAGATGAAAGATTAAATAAACGCCTCTCCAATCAATGAAATTCCATATATTTATCTTATTTTCGGGGATATTCTTTCAAGTCCTTAATTTCCGCCTTTGGTTTTACACGACTCAAATATATTTTTAGTGATAACCATTAGAAAGTAGGGAAGCTTGAAAGCACAACTATTGAATAAATACTTTTGTTGTCACAAAATATAATGGGTGTTAATTATGTATAACAAACAAATGTCTATAGCTGTAACAAATGATGTAACATAGATCATAGACAAAGTATAATTGATGTTAGAAATTTTATTATCGTTAAAATGACAGATTTGATTATATATTTAGTTAGTTATTAAATAAGTTGTATGGAATCAAAAATTGCAAACCAGCATATTTTGGAAATATGAGATATATGTATAGAAATATAGAGAATACCATTTTCGATGTTTAGTTTTGGAAAAATCCTCGATTGCGGTTTTTCATTCAACTCTCTCAAATTAGGTTTTTTGGTTGAAAAATCATATTGATTATTTTTTATGATTATTTTTCACATATGAATGGATGACAAAGAAATGGCACTAAGCAGTGTACAATGCATGATCTAAGTTGCAGATATATTGACATTTAAGGCTCATATTTAATGCTCGCTCACAAGCAGACACGTGTAAGTTCACACTTACGCAAGCTACATGTGTAGGTACATAAAAAATAAACCAAATCTCACATCAACATAAACTTTGCAACTCCATGTGTCTATATAATCTAAGTTGCAAGGATATATTATTTTAAAGCTCTCAGATGTATGCCCACAAACCAACACGTATAGTTCGCGCTTACAAATGCTGAATGTGTACTTACAAATAAAATCCAAACCTCAAATGAACATAAGCCCCACAACTTTTGCCGACCTTCCCTGGCACAGGGGTGACATGTGTCATCGGCAAAAGTGAACCAAGTCTTTACAGCAGGTGGGGTCAGCTTCATACCAACCAATTAGTCAAGGAACACAAAAATTTCAGTGAAACTGATTAAAAATAAATCACATGTGTGGAGGTTAGAAATATTTTTCAGATTTCTGCAAAAATATCAACAGATTAACTTGTATGTGCAGCTTAGCAACGGGCTCATTTCTACAGTAAATTTTAGTTGTATTTAGTGCCTTTTTTAAATTGAAAAAATCCAACTTGAAGTGTTACCAGTTTTAAACACATAAAATGGTTTATAGGAGACTATATAAAACCCAATCCTCTTGTATTGTTTTTATTTTTAAGTGAATACCTATACTAGTTGGTCATATGTGACATGTAGTCAAATCCTTTTTTTCATAATTTTTTTAATTCCTTACTAATATTTTCATCTAAATCTATTTTTAGATATGTCTTATAATTTTTTTACTTATTCCTATTGAATTACAATATAGTGGACTGGAAATTGTTTGAAAGAAAATAAATGTTACATCCATTTCAACTTACACACAAATCGTCCTTTTAGTTAGAAAGAGAACAAAAATGCTCTCAGTGTGACTACTCTCTAAACAGAGAAGCTAGAATAATACTCGTAATGTTGGCCATCCTGGATGTTTTCTGTTCAAACTGTTAAGGGGCCGTCCATAAATTACGTCATCGATTTTTGGCGATTTTCGACCCCCCCCCCCCCCTACAATCATCCTAGTCATTATCTAATGACCCCTCCCCCCTCTTGCTGTAATAATGGATGAGCTTAATAATTAATAATGTTATATATCTTACATAGTATTTTGTAGAAATTGGTATTTACAAGAACGACGTCACTTTTGGTACACGTACGTCATTTGCCATCATCCGCAGACCAGACTCCCCCCCCCTTTATTCGAATGACGTAATATATGGACGGCCCCTAATCAAATGCTTGCATGTATTTATCAAAAATATTTAATTTAACCTTTTCGCTTCTGAATGGTCTCTGTGAATACCCCCAGTACGGAATACTTTTTCAAGAACATTTTGTAAAAATATATTGGTTTCCTACCCTAATTCATTGACAACACTTCAAACTATGTGAACAGTCACATGTATTATTTATTCAACAACTAAAATCACAAAGACTTCTATAGTACACATTTCCACTTGTAGACTTTTGAATTCTTAAACACAGATGTCAGGGATAAGTTCAAAGTTGGATGCCGTCTATGATTGACAGCCGCACTGTATGCAAGTTTACACTTGACGCCTATGCGTGTCACCCACAGTTGAAGGGTTAAGAAATCATTATATCCTTAGTAGAATTAATTGTATTCATCAAGAATTTTACAATAAAAGCGACTCCTGATTTTGCAAAACTACACCACTGTCTTATTTGTTTGACTTTTAATTTGACAGGACTGGGGGACAGTTATGAACCATATGCTATTACAAAACCATATAAGCCAGTGTCTAGTCCACTAAATTATTGGTCAATTCTTATTTCATATTACTGTTCTAATTTTTTTACTTTTCTAGAAATCTTGGTATATTAGTTTCTTTGTACTTAACTCTGCATTTTCGAGAGTGCAGCTCTTTCATTTGTTGTATATTTTTTAGTAATTGTTACAAAATGTGTTTTGTTTTAATTTTATACCATAGAGAATAAAAATGTTTCCTAGTTTTGCTGAAGTACATAAATAAAACAAATATAATAACAAAAACATAGTCTTTTATTTATTAATGTATAATTTTTAAGCCTGAAGCAAGGTGCCTTTATAAAGAGGTGTCTACACTAGCCAGCTTTGTTTGATTTGGTTCAGCTTGGTGCAAGCTTATTGGCTGCAAAAAAATGTCCAGTTTTACATATATTTTCAAATGTAGCTGCAGAAAAATATGTCCATTATTTAACAGTGTGGGTGATAAGCTCATATCAGCATATAAGTAAAGGATGGGAAAAAGTTGTTAGGTTTTAATTGGAATTACCATTGTTTGACGTATCTACAATTATACTAAATAATATAGCCCTGCAACTCTTGCGGACTTTCCCTGAAACAGGGGTGAAATTGGCAAAGTGAACCATTTTTTTACAGTATGGGTGGTCAGCCTCATACCAACCTATAAGTCAAGGAATACAAACAATTAATAACATTTAAGTATATAAAACAAACTAACACTTGACAATTAAACAGTAAAAATTAAAACCTACAAAACATATTCTACAAAAAAGTGAAAAATATTTTTTTTAAAGCCTCAGCCTTAAACGCCAGCATTACAGATCAACCGCCATTTTTTTCGGTCCTTGCATACTTCTTTCATCTCATCCAGAGTCATAACCTTTTTCATACAGCCTCTCCTTTTATTATGACTCCGGATATCCCATTCATTCGCTATTTCGGAAATTTGGTCCATCCATACCTTTCTCGGTCTTCCTCTACCACGACATCCATCTATTCTTGCAACATATACTTTCTTCGTAAGTCTTTTATTACTCATTCTCTCCATATGCTTGAACCATCTTAACATACTTCTTTTAATCTTCACTTTCGCACTTTCCCTTCTTTTGTAACATGTTATATATTGTTATGTTTTTGGGTTCGGAAAGTCTCTAAATTAAAACATACAGGTCTTCTTTCAGGATCTTTATTTTTACAATTTATATTTATTTTTAACACTTTTAGCAACTCAAATTTATTTTCACAGTTCAGCACCGCTTACACTCTTCAATCAAAGGCAACTATCTCACTGTCTTGGTGCACTTAACATTATGCCTTATATACTTCACAGACAGAAGTCTCTAGTGACTAATTTGCCATCAAACTCTCGAACGTTCTACCGGCTTCAAGAGTACAAAAGGATTATTTAATTTCTAGATTTCTTAGGCCTATAATTTTTGCTACCTACGGTGTACACCTATATTAAGCTACTTTTGACATCTATCTATAATCTATAATCTAAGCTGCAAGGATAATTTCGTTCAGTCTAGAGAGCATTGTTTGTAGTTCTATATAATACTATAATACTAATACTAAATACTATAATAACAACTATCACTACCTACGATGTACACCTATATTAATCTACTATTTACATAACAATTTACAAAATATGGATGTATTAATATCGTAGGAAATTTAATCTAGCGACCAAATTATCCCTACAGGCTCTTCCTCTAAGTAGATCAGCCGTGCTCCCGTACATTTCTTCTGCATACACTGCAGGTCCATCCTCGTTGAATTCAATATCTGAAATTATTCAGTTAAATTGTATTTATATCAGAATTTACCATCATATTATGTAAATGTTTTACTTTGATTCAATAAATGTATGAAACATGTGTCATTATATTTATTTTGTCTTTCATAATTTATGGCCCAGTCACCAGTCAATTCAGCACTTTGAATTGCCATATCTACGTCACTAAGCTACACATATAGTGTAACCTCTTGCCTGCGTTTTCCCCGAAGGGGGCCGACCTCACACCAACCACTTTCAGTTGAAGTGGAGGTTTCCCAGCTCCCGGGGGGGGGCTGGTTCTCATTTCTTGTAAAGGCTGAGTAAACCTTGAGATCGAACCCTTGCTCTCGGCATGGAATGCAAGCATTCTACCAATTGAGCTATCAACCTTTTTACGAGCTTGGTCGTCGTCGTTACAAAGCGCCAATTCTCAAGCAAGACCCAGTTGCTGTAAGGCTGGATGGACCTTTGGTGACCGATTTGGTGATATCTATAATCTAAGTAGCAAAGATAACGCCAAGTTTGACGCTATCATGTGGTAATGCGAGGGGGAGGATTTGAGATCGCAAACTGGTTCTCGATTATCGCGATCGGACGAACTGCCCAACAAATCTGTCTAGGCAGCCAACCAATGGAGCAAGGGGGAAGGAATCACGGAATCAAATGGTCTGGACTCACCTTATCTCCAATGGATGCCTCTTTCGCGGAGCACTGGTCGCGTTTTTGTGTGTGGTTTCTCCTTCGTTCGCGCGCGGTGTACACTGCGATGGACACGTCTATCCAAGGCCGCGTATGAAGAAGTACTGGCTGGAGACAGGTGATTGGGCAAATCGGATAGGTCAGAATATAGGCACAAGGACAAGGATTTTATGGCCAGCTACCCATAACAAACCTACCTAACAGTTCGCCCAAACATGCCCCCCAGCTTGAGAGGACGTAGTCCTTTCAAAACAACGATTTATTTTTTTATTTGTTTATTATTATAACTTAAATCTACTTAATTACGCGAGTGGACTGTATATTATTTATTGTACTATTATTGATTTGGCAACGGACAAACCTTGACAACTGGACGCCTATAAGTTCCAGTTTTCGTCCGGACATTAACTACTCTAGCTATACCGTCCGCTCCCGGAAAGACATCCTCAATAACTCCTAGTGGCCAATTAAGAGGTGCACTACCTTCAGTTTTTAACAAGACAACAGATCCAATCTTGATTGGCTCTGTTTCCGTGTTCCATTTCTGACGCGTTTGGAGAGTGTGAAGGTACTCCACCTTCCACCGTTTCCAGAAAGACTGAACTAAATGGTCCACATACTGTTTACGAGACAGTAAACTAATGTCTCTAGAGGAGGTATCTGTCGCCGGAAGTGACTTTAGAGGAGTCAATGTGAGAAAATGTGCGGGGGTTAGAGCAATAGGTTCGGATGGATCGGCACTCAAACATGAAAGCGGTCTGGAGTTTAAAATTGCTTCAATTTGCGCAAGTACTGTAGACATTTCCTCGAATGTCAATAATTGTTTACCAATTACTCGATTCAGATGGAGTTTGATACTCCGCACGTTACTCTCCCAAATTCCACCGAAATGCGGGGCGGATGGGGGATTGAACTTCCAATCTATCCGATGGTCTCTTAGTTCCCTGTCGAACTTATTTTGAAAAGCTTCAGACTCCAGGAGACCATAGAGAGCATCGAGGTGAGATTTTGCACCAATGAAGTTTGTCCCACAGTCTGAGTACATTATTTTTACCGGCCCGCGTCGAGACAAAAATCGCTTAAGAGCGTTAATAAATGTTTCCGTGCTTAGATCTGATGCGAGTTCGATATGAACCGCTTTCGTGATTAAGCACACAAACACACAAATGTATGCTTTAATTTTGTGCACACCTCTTTTTCTATAAGGAATCACATTTAAGGGGCCCGCGTAGTCTATGCCACAGTGGAAAAATGCCTTACCTTCATTTACCCGACCGGCAGGTAAATCCCCCATGAAGGGGAAGCGTGATTTTGGATTAACCTTATAACAAGTATTACATAATTGGACGCGTTTACGCACAATATTTCTAGCCGACAAAATCCAGAAATTTTGTCGCAAAAGGGACATTAGTAACTGAGGTCCGGAATGCAAGAATTTTCTATGATAGTAATCAATGATTAAATTCAAAATATGACCGCGACCTGGTAAAAGTATTGGATGTTTACTGTCATAAGCTAAGTCAGCGTTTACAAGTCTCCCTCCTACTCGTAACAACCCATCGGCGTCGATAAAGGCATTAAGCTTACGAAATGCAGGAGATAAGACTTTACCGGCTTTCGCGTTTTTAATTTCGTTCGAAAAATGATGATTTTGTAAGTCTTTTATAACTACGATTTCTGCAAACCGTAGGTGAGAGACTTCAAATTTTGATGAAAATCTTTTTATAAAACGAAGTATGTAAATAACAACTCTTAACAATTTACTCCAGGAAGAGATTCGTTCAGCGAGTGAACCTAATAAAGTTGGTTGCTTGGGTAAGTTATCCATTACAGTCATAACTTTTATTTTTTGTTCCGGCGGGTTTTCAATAGTATTTGGATCAAATTTACAAAAATTCCATTCTTCAATCGGTGAGCGCGCGAAGGCAGGGCCTTTAAACCAGAGCGGGTGGTCAATTAATTGTGCGGGAGTCAGACCGCGTGAGAGACAATCCGCGGGATTGTCTTTCCCGGCAATATGATAAAACTGACTTGGAGGTATATTATCCTGAATTATAGTTACTCTATTCGCGATAAAGGTCTGCCAGCGGGATGGGTGTGAATGAACCCAAGCGAGTGCCACTGTACTATCAGAAAAGGCGTATACATTATTAATTTGGCAGCGAGTTGAATATGTATCAATGACTACACGCATTAATTTTGACAATATCAATATTCCCGATAATTCAAGTCTTGCTAAAGATATTGTACGACTTGGAGCTACTCGCGACTTTGCACAAGCTAAACTTATTTCTCCGCGTTTACTTGGAGGATTATAAACATGAATATATATCACCGCTCCATATGCTCTCTCACTTGCGTCCGCGAATCCCAATAGGGATATAATCGACTCCTGCGTTACACCTGTATGCCGTGGCAGCTGAATACTTTGAAGGAGTGGGAGTTCCGATTCATAATTTTCCCAAGTTGAAATTATACTCTGAGGAGGACAATCGTCCCAATCGATTTTATGTTCCCAGAGAAATTTAATCATTAATTTAGCTGTTACAATCACGGGTGCTACAAACCCCATCAAATCCCAGAAGCGCGCAATTGTCGACAGAATATTTCGTTTTGTACATTTACGAAATTTGTTAGTGACACTAAAGGTAAAAACATCCTTTCCAGGCAACCAATGCAAACCAAGGATGGTACATTGATCTTCTGAACTGAACTCCACAGCTTCAGAAATGCGACAAGCTGAGGGAATGCCTCCCATGACTGATGGTGAATTACTCGAGAACTTCACCAATTCAAAACCGCCCGCAAGAAATAATTCAATCAATTGGTTTGAAAGTGCGATAGCCTCTTCATCATTTAAACAGCTAGAAACCAAATCATCCATGTAAATATCTCTCTCTGCTACAAGTGCCGCTAATGGAAAACGTGTTCGCTCATCATCAATTAAACGACGAACGGTACGCATTGCAAGGTATGGGCTGCACTTTAAGCCAAATGGTACGCGTGTAAATTCAAAAAGCTGAAGTGGATCATTTTTATCAAACCGATATAAAACTCTCTGATAGCATCTATGCTCTTTATTTACCAGAATTTGCATATACATTTTACGTATGTCAGCGCTTAGAGCAACTGGAAACAAGCGAAAGTGTAATATTATTTTAAATAGATCATTTTGAAGATTTCTACCCGTATGTAGAACATCATTCAGCGATAATCCTGATGTAGTTTTCATACTAGCATCTATTACTGCGCGAACCTTAGTTGTGGATTTATTTTCACGTATCACTGCATGATGCGGTGCTATGTATTGCAAGCTCAAGCATTGATCCGAATTTATATTTACAGGATTTAAATACCCTTCTTGTATATAATTTTTGAAAATAAGGTCGTATTCCAATTTTACAGAAGAGTTTGAAAGCAGTTTCCTTTCCAACGCGTAAAATCTCCGCTCTGCCGCTCTCTGAGAGTCACCGAGCTGCCCCGGATCGGTCTTGAAAGGCAGCATTACGGAAAATCTACCAGTCTCGTCTCGCGTGGTGGTACTAGTATATTTTTCTTCACATACCAGCTCCTCGATTTGTGGAGTGGAGACGTCCGGTACGTCCTCCAACTCCAAGATATTTTTCATTTCAATTTCAATTGTTGAAAAGAAACAATAATCTGTTTTGATTGCCGGTAGCACTGGAACTTTCCCTAGTATCACATACCCAAATAGGGTATCCAGTGCAACTGGCTCGCCTAAATTTCGTGAGATAGTGTTGTGTTTTATCACACGGGAGAATACATCTGCACCCAGAATCATGTCAATTTTTCCGGGAATAAAATATTTTTCATCAGCCAAACGTAATGATTTTAAATATTCTAAATTTTCAATATTAATGTTGGCGACGGGTATTTTATCAGTTATTTGATTAACCACCAAAGGCGATAGTTTAAAATTGACCGATTTCTCAACTCTCGAAAGAAGGGTAATTGTTGTCACTCCCTTGATAGGGTTGACAATATCCCCTATTCCTGAAACAACTTTGTCTCGCGTCGTCTTTACATCAAGATGAAGTTCTCGACAACAGGAGGCCGTTATTATGTCTCTCTGTGAAGCACTGTCTAATAAAGCGCGAATAGTGTGTCTTTGACCCCGCTTGTCTAAGATTACACAACAAACAGTTCCTAGTAAAACCGTAGATTCTACCTCACTAGAATTAGGGCCCATAGCACAAAGCGCTAGGGGCTCCGCCTTTTCTTCGGCCGCGGCTTGCAAATTCAAGTTGAAATGCAGGCTAGTATGGTGGGATCGATTACAAACGCTGCATCTTCCCTTTGATTTACAATTCTTGAGATTATGCATCGTACTTAGACAATTGACACATAATTTCTTTGATTTTATAAAATTGTACCTTTCCCGAGCGTCCAGGATAGTGTATTTCGGACACTGGTACAACTTTGAATGGTTGTTGTCTCCGCACAACAAACATTTGTCAGTATTAACTGTCACAAATGCCCTAACGTTTTTCTGGGAAGCTGAGGGCTTGCGCGGCATCGCGTTAATTTGATTGTTAATTTTACTGCTTCTACTTCCGTTTGCGCGCTGTAGTATTCGCGAGTAATTTCTCATGAATTCCACAAATTTTACTGAATCTACTGAGTCTGGAGAATCTTGTATAGAAACTTCAAAAGCCTTAATCGTATCCATGTCGAGTTTCTTACACGCAATGTGTATGAATATAAAGTCTTCTAGATTCTCTATGTTCAGCTGCTTGATTGCAGCAGTCAAACCCGAAAATAGATCAATAAAGTCCTCCAAGTTTGAGGCAGATGGTTCCTTTACTGCAGGAATATTTAACAATTTCTCTAGATAAGTTGTTGCCAGAACGCGCTTATCGTTGTATTTCTTGACCAACGAATTCCATAAAATTGTATAATTTTGAGCAGTTGGCAATAAACCTTGGCAAATGCTTTGAGCTTTTCCTACCAGTTTTCCAACTAAATATTGAATCTTTTCACCTTCCGTTAGACTGTCATTCTCATGGACCATAGATTTAAAATTTTCATAAAACACCGGCCAATTGTTTACATCTCCGTTGAAGGCACACAGCTCTAATCGTGGTAGTTGGATGCTCCTTTTTAAAGGAATCTCATTTGCACTTGAGGATTTTGTTGTGTCTTTTAAATTCTCGTAAGTATATTTAATTTCAGCGTATAAATCTTCAAATGACAGAATAATATTATTATCTGTTGCTTCGTCTTCCTCACTTTCTGCAATTAAATCATTTCTTTCTTTCACCAGTAATAAAAATTCTTTACGCCAGTTGTCAATGCCTGCCGCGTGCACTTTAAATTTCCGCAGATAAATTTCTCCCAAATGAATTGAATTAATGGTATCGAAAATGCATTGTGCCCGTTCCAAGTACGTCTCTATCTCATTCTGGAGGCGCTCCTTACGTCGTTGAAATGCTCGTTTTTCGCGTTCTGACGTCATGTTTTAATTTGGCTTTAATAAATTAAATTTGATAAAATTAATAATAAATTTTACAAATCCCGTACGTACAAGTCCTTATAAATTAAGGTAGCGAAGAAAGAAGAAGGTTATAATAATGTTATCAAAATGTAAACAAATAATGTAAACAAAGAAAGTAAACAATGCAAGTACCTAGGTAGTTACTTATACCGCGGGCTTAATTCGAATGTACCTAAAATGCAAGAGATAGGTATACTTACAAGACAATTAAAGAATTAACCCGCACTTCGATTCCAAAGCGATATTCATGATAATAATGTATGAACGCGTCACGAATTGCATTTTTGTAGCAATAAAAATGGCGAATATTTTTTTGAATCCGATTTCAAACTATAAGAATCTGAATTAATATTACGTGAATCTAGTTTTTTAATTTACGATCTGGCTTCGTTAAGGACCAAAATTATGACATCGCCAAGTTTGGCGCTGTCATAGGGGGGTGCAAAGGGGGAGGATTTGAGATCGCAAACTGGTTCTCGATTATCGCGATCGGACGAACTGCCCAACAAATCTGTCTAGGCAGCCAACCAATGGAGCAAGGGGGAAGGAATCACGGAATCAAATGGTCTGGACTCACCTTATCTCCAATGGATGCCTCTTTCGCGGAGCACTGGTCGCGTTTTTGTGTGTGGTTTCTCCTTCGTTCGCGCGCGGTGTACACTGCGATGGACACGTCTATCCAAGGCCGCGTATGAAGAAGTACTGGCTGGAGACAGGTGATTGGGCAAATCGGATAGGTCAGAATATAGGCACAAGGACAAGGATTTTATGGCCAGCTACCCATAACAAACCTACCTAACAGTTCGCCCAAACATTAACATTTAAAGCTCATATCACTCATATCAAATGCATGCCCACAAACAAACACGTGTCGTTCGCGCTTACAAATGCTGAATGTTAAAATAAAATCCAAACCCTCAAATGACCATAAACCCTACAACTTTTGCCAACCTTCCCTGGCACAGGGGTGACATTGGCAAAGTGAAGCATTTTTTACAGTTTGGGTGGTCAGCCTCATACCAACCTATAAGTCAAGGAATACAAATAATAAATAACATTTAAGTATATGAAATAAATAAATACATAAATGGTATCTTAAAGTAACATTACCAAGTTAAACAAATAACATACTATTGTAAAAGAATTACCTGTATCATCTTCAAATGCCATGTTCAGATGCAAATACATATTGTAGAGGACACAGCAAGCCAGGATAATCCTTCCACACTTTTCTGGCTTGTAGTGAAGAATGCGGTCTTTATGCAGACAGCGCCAGTGATTTTTCAGCCTGCCGAACGTGTTCTCTATGGTGACACGAGCTCTGCCATGGACATCATTGTAATGCGCCTCTGGAGAACCCATGACAGCATTTGGAATGGGAACCATCATCCATGGACGCAGCGGATATCCAGAGTCACCTGAAACCATATTACCGTCAGACTTGTCAACACTTTAGAAATTGCTTAATTTTTTGGGTGGTTTAAAACGCAATCTCCTTTTACTAACCTAACAGACATACTGTTTCGCCATTTTGGTGAAGCGATTGCATGTACGTGTTAAGCACACTGTTCTCCCAGATGTAGGAATCATGGCTCGCCCCACCAAATCTCGGGTTCACACTCAGGATGCGGTAATCGCTGTCGCACACCTTAAATCATATTCATGTAAATATTAACAATATATTTCATCTCAATACATTAACTGACTTATACTTGATTATAATTTTACCATTTGTACATTCAGGGAGTGGTATCGCTTGCTCGAAAACAAATACTCATACTTTTTGTCTGGCCTGTGAATTTTAAAATGGCTGCCATCTATGCAGCCTACAACGTCGGGCATCCCATACTTAGTGAAAAATCTGAAAAGATGTATACATTATTAAATTCATTTATTTAATAAGTATGTAAAGGACTGACAGTGAGACACCAAAACGTCACAATACATATAACATTGTAAACATAAGAGAACAATACGCAGATACATTATTCTACGCATCCTTGGACCGGTCCGTAGTCCAGTGGCAACACTTCGGACTCGTAAATGGAAGGTTGTGGATTCGGATCCCGGCGGAGCACAAAAATATATCATTTATATTTTGAATGTGCTCTTCGCTGAGTTAAAAAATTCATAAACCTTTACCAAAGACCGGTCGGCGGTCACTGAAAGGTCCATCCAACCTTACAACAATTGGGTCTTGCTTGAGAATTGGCGCTTTCTACAGCGACGACCAAGCTCACAGAGGGCTCTTGAGGTGTGATACACACAAAAACAGCGCTCACCAAATAAACCATAATAATATTATTATTATTTATCCATACGTCATTCTAGTATACAAACAGACTCCCATAGTAAGCGATCCACACCACTTGTAAATATATATCCAGGTGTGGGGCTGAGGAGGCCAGAGTATTGAGCAGCGACAGCGCACGCACTGCCCAAGACTGACGGAGAACATTGGTTCGGCAGGCGGGGATCGTGAAAAGGTCATGACTTCTTGCTCTATTATAATTGCTGGGGGCGTAAAGCTGTAGAGTCCGTCCCAGCAGTGGCGAGCAATCAATTTTTACACTAAATACGTCAATTATAAATTTGAGTAGGGCCATATCTCGTCTGAACTCTAATGAATAGAATCTGAGATGACCCTGAAGAAACTTTGTGGGGTATAGAAAGGGGTAATACCCAAAATTTTAATATAATTTTTAACGGTACAAAGCAGTGACTAATTTAATCTAATCTAATCTAAGCTGCAAAGATATATATCATTTAAGATTTAAATTATATGCATTCCCACAAGCAGATATGTATAATTTCGCACTAACACATGCCACATGTGGACCTACAATATAAAAACCCAATCTCAAATGAACATAAGCCTTGCAACTCTTGCCGTCCTTCCCTGAAACAGGGGTGACATTGGCAAAGTGAACCATTTTTTACAGTATGGGTGGTCAGCCGCATAACAACCTATAAGTCAAGGAACATACATGACAAATTACATTTTTTTTTAAATCAATAAATAACAATATATACATGGACATAAAAAAAAAATCATAAAACCAATTTCACTTTAACAAACCCTAGCCGCCAACATCACAGATCAACCGCCATTTCTTTCTATCCTTACATACTTCTTTCATTTCCTCCAGAGTCATAACCTTCTTCATACAAGCTCTTCTTTTATTATGACTCTGGATATTCCTTTTCGGATATTTGGTCCATCCATACCTTTCTCAGTCTTCCTCTACCACAACATCCATCAATTCTACCAACATATACTTTCTTCGTCAGTCTTTCCTCATTCATTCTCTCCATATGCCCAAACCATCAGCAGTGACAACTTTACAAATAGCAAATAACACAGCAGCAGTATACTTTTGAGCGACTTCCTGTCTAGCAGCCGGAGTTTGTGGGAATTTTATCCATTTCTTCGTCATCGTGGGGTGAATGAGTGCCTGCGTCACTTCTTCGATATAGTTGCTGCAGGACTTCTGGCTTAGATACTTGGCCACCCCCACTGGCCGCTGGTAGGACCCACAAGCATAAAAAAATAGGGCGCACAGCACCTATAAGCAATGGACAATAGGGTAATTTCACTTTTTTATTTTATTTCATAAAATGGTAAGTGTGAAAAGTGTGAAAGGAAAAAGAGGGAAGGGACGACCGAGAAAAGTATGGAGTGATCAGATTGAGGAGATTGTGAAAGAATGGGATATACAAAGTGAGCGTAAAAGAAGAAAATGCATGAAAAAGGTGATGGATATGAATGAATTGAAAGAGGTATGTAAGGATAGGAAAAAATGGAGGCAACTCTGCAGAGGCTCTGGCCACCCCTAGCGGAATGGCGACAGAGTTACAGTTACAGTTACAGGTAGGCTATATTTTTTAAATCCATTCGCGTTTTTAAAAAAAATATATGTGGCTTAGTTTTTAAATAAAAGCTCTTTAAAATTCGCGTATTTTCCATTTGAGCTAAAACAGGTCATTTCTTTATTCGGGCGGATATGACGTCAGATCGTCGGAGTTTAGGTGTCAAATGGCCCAGGTAGTCAGTTTGACAGCGACGTTTGTCGTCAAAATGAAGACAAACGTCTCTAGCCGTTCACGCTGCATTTTTGGCGGGATTCATGGGAAGTATGTTTGAAAAGAATGGAACGATGACAAGAGAACTTGAGAATAGGGTGTGCAAGGGAAAGCAAGTGGTCGGTGCAATAGGAAGAATAGCAAAGAATAAGCGATTGACGATGGATTTGAGAATGGCGGTACACAATGGCATATTGTTACCGACTTTGATGTATGAATCCTTGAAATGTACTCTACACAACCATATTATTTTCAACCGTTTTCCCCACCACTGCAATTACCCTTTTATTATCTGTAATAGTATTTTAGGGTTAGGTACACCTAGGTATCTATTTTACACTTCAATAAATGTGTAAGGTACCTTTGTTTCTAAAGAAGTACGTTGTGAAGACTTCAAGTTGGATAGCGTGCGCAAATCTTCGCAGAGCAGACGGAATCCTGCCTTAGACAGCCGATACTTCATTTCAAATTCTTTATCAGGCAATGCTCTGACAGGATCCCACTCTCTGGAATGATTTGCCCGGTCGTTCTCCAAACTTGCAGGTTCTTCGTCCTCTTCTGCGGCTAGTAAAAGGGCCCATGCTGCATAGTTGGGGGCGGTATCTCGCCATAAAGTGGAACTTAGTTCTAGTTCCATACACAATGGTTCCATATTTGGTAAAATTCTAAAAGAAAAAATAGATTATGTTCACGGTTCACTGTTGAAACTACACGAGTTGGAATTACTAAAAATGAGACGCAGCGGTAAAAAAACAATAAATATATGAAATACAGTATTTTAATAACATACCAAAGTAGATAAAAAAAATAGTAAACAATGAGTAAAACGTTTAATCGTGATTATTTTCCAAACGCACTTTTTCCGAGTTCCGACTATGACAAAAGTTGACGGATGAATTTTGAATACCGCGTGGTGATGGAGATATAGTGATAAAAAGCTTTCAAAAAGTGCAAATAGATAGCACTTTTTCCTACCAAAACAGTGTGATTAAAAGCTTTTAAGAAAGGCACATAGATGGCATTTTTTCATAACAAAATAGGGAATAGGGAATATCGATATAATTATATCGAATCGATATTTTTAAACACTATCGAAGAAAAAATATCGATATAACGATATTTTTCTTCAATATATTTTGGTCGCCGGCGGGTAACGTCTCACAATTTCTTAAGGTTTCGGAAACAATGTTTCCATCGTCAGGTACAACATATTACTTATAATATTTGTAATGTTATTAGTAATAATATTATTTGTAATATTTTGTACCTGACGATGGAAACATTGTTTCCGAAACCGGTCATACATTATCGAATTTTTCTCGCCCCGTAACCTAACACAATTTGTTTTTTATTTTTTATTTTAATTTTTTAATGTCCATATCCGAAACTTCATATCCATAACATCCCTACTCTAAAGCAATAGGTACTTTATAAATATCGGTAAGTAGTCACAGGGTAAACAGTAGGTTGGAGCGTGCTTGTATGGAGTTTTTTTTTTTTTTCGAATTTAAAAAAGGCGGGGTGCGAAATCGGTGCTCTGGTACATACATATGAAGCACAGAAAATTTGGATTCAATATCTTATCTGCAAATTGTGCCCCAAAGCCCTTGAAATATCACAAATATTCAAAAAAGTGGGTAGTGCAATAACTGATTTCGTATAAATTCTAACCATAAATTATAAAATTTCTTACTTGCTGTTGACGAACGATAAACACAACTTAAGAATAATAGTGAAAAAATCCTAAAAAAACATGTGTTTACCCGCGAAATATCGTTGTCGATTAAGTAATTTTTCGCGCAAATTTGCTATGTTCAAAACAGGGAAAACTTGTCGGGTGGAGATCAACCATCCACGTCTGGCAGTCCAGTAGTTGTAGTAAACTCGGATACAGCTACTACAGCTACTGCTATAGCAAGCAAGCAGCTCAATAAACTTAATTTGCCAGTTGTAGCCAGAACACTGGATCGTTATGGCGTTTCCGATCGGGCAGGAGCTGCCATCGTGTCTGCTGCATTACAAGATATCGGATTGGTGACTGAAGATGATTGCAAGAATGTTGTAGATCGCAGTAAGATCCGCCGAGCCCGTACTCAAACTAGGAACGTGCAGATTTCCACTCAGCTTGACCTAGGGCAGTCCATTTGTATCTCGTTTGACGGACGAAAGGATAAAACGTTAGTCATGGAAGGCAAGCGCAGAATATTGGTAGTAGAAGAACACATCACTCTTTTAAAAGAACCTGGGTCACAATACATTGGCCACATTATATGCAAGTCAAGCGATGCTAAAACTATTGCCAACAAAGTTTTAGCTTATTTTGTAGCGAAATCGATCGATACAACTACAATCACAACCATCGGATGCGACGGTACTGCCGTTAATACTGGAATTCATTCAAGTATCATACGCCTTATAGAAAAAACATTTAAACGACCGCTCCAGTGGCTAGTGTGTCAGTTACATGCGAATGAATTGAGCTTGCGTCACCTTTTTGAATCTATCGATGGGACGACAACAGGACCCAAGAGCTTCAGCGTTCAGCTGGGAAAACAGCTGAAAAACTGCGAATACATCCCAGTAGTTGATTTTATACCAAAAACATGCAACCTGCCAGACATTACAAAAGTTCGCGGGGATATAAACACAGACCAGCTTTATTTGTTGGAAATATGTCAAGCTATTAGTGCAGGACATTGTGATGAAAACTTGGCAAAGAGGTCTCCAGGAAAAATATGTCATTCGCGTTGGTTGACGACAGCCAACTCATTTCTCAGGCTATACATTTCTACCAATAATCCGACTGAAAAACAGATGACTGTGACTGAATTTGTCTTGAAGTTTTACGCACCGATGTGGTTCCACATTAAAAAACAAAACCTTTGTGCGTTTACGGGGCAAAACACCTACACGAAACCATTAAATTGACTCGGTATCTTCCAACACACTTGAAAGAAATTGTCGACCCCGTGATACAAAGGAATGGTTATTTCGGTCACTGCGAAAATGTACTAATTGCAATGTTGAACGACGAGAGAAGCCACATCCGAGAACTAGCTGTCAGGCGAATCGTGAAGATCAGGGAACAAACGTCGGGGTTCGCTCTTATCCGAATCTTCAAGGTGCCAAGCTTAAACTTCAACGCAGAACAATATTATGACCTGATTGAATGGGACAAAGTTTCTGACCCACCAGTCCTGAAACAAATTAGCACCGAATTATTGAAGGATGCCATCGTCAATCCAGATATAGTGGAAACTCAGATTTTGATACTCTTTCGCCAAATGCCCTGTCACACTCAAGCAACTGAAAGATGCATCAAACTTGTGACTGAAGCGTGCTCTGCTGTATGTGGCCCCG